>VOPJ01016501.1:29407-61376 GCA_014673585.1 Semibalanus balanoides
GCCTTCGGCCCCAGGGGGCCCTCACTCGGCCGCCAGAGGGGCCCGCCAGGCCTCCAGGGGGAGGGGGGGCATGGCCTCTTTGCCCCCCCTCCCTTGGCTACGCTACTGTGGGGGGGCAGCAATGTTAACTGCCCCCCCCCACTTTTGAACGATTTCTCCTCCTCCGGTAACCGATTTTTATTCAATATAAATGCTTAAAAGTTGTGAAAATAATTATGAATTTACAACCTCGCAATACCATAACCCATAAGCGTAAAAAAGGCGAATTGATGCGGCCAAAGCCCACTTTTTATGTTGGAGATTCAATAATATTACCGTCTCTCTACTTTTGAATAATTTTGTATTCCTAAATCACTGATAAGGTTCCATATGAGTGTCTTTAAACTTGACAGAATATTAAGTAATAATTTACAACCTCACAATCAGAGCTCTAAAAAACGGTGACTGGGGGACATGATCTCCACTTTTAGGCGGGACGGATAATGATTACTGGCCCCCTCACTTTTCAGCAAACTATCGATCTCTTCTTTTGGTTGTAGACGAATAACTTAAAGTTGGGAGAATAACTATGTAGTAGGTACTAATTCATGACCTCACGTAGGGAAGGGACAGGGGCTATATGCCCCAGTTCTTAGCCTTGGGGTCTACCAACAGAACCTCGCCCCCTCACTTTTGAGCCATTTAACCCTTTTCGATCACCGGCATTTGTTTGAGATTAATACTTTGAAGTTGAGATAATAACGATGAATTCATAATCCCACAATGCCATAACTCATGAGCATACCTAAGAACCGGGGTGGGGGTGGGGAGGCCAGGGCACCGCGTTGTAGGTGGAGGTAGCTAACAATGTTAACCCTCGCTTGACCGGGGTCTCAGCCGAACACCATTGACCGAGGGGGGCAATATTGCCCCTTTTTATATCCAGAGCTGATGATCATATAGCGAGACGCTTAAGGCGGAGTTCGAAACCTCTCATTGAGACGCATCTCAAGCATACTCGAAATTTTCGAATTAAGGTCACATATCAGGTCAAGGTCGGGCCAAAGGTCAAATTCAAGACATTTGAGCTTATTGACCATACTTTCCATCCAGAGCCTTTGATTGCAACCATGATCACGCAAAGTGCTCCCATCCTGCATGAGCATTTTTTTTTGGCAAAAGTCAAGGTCAGGTCAGGTCACAAAAGGTCACTATCCGAAGATAAAAATTAAAAGTAATACGACATATGTTTTATGGCTGTTTTATAGGTAGAAATCAATAGTGATAATACATTTACAATCTAAGCTCATTTAAATTAAGCTGGTGTCAAGCTGAGGTCAAATTCAGGTCAAATGAGGTCAAATTTTAAAACGGATAAATCTTAACAAACGAGGCATTTTTCTAGAACAATTCAATCTAAGAAGCACAGTGCCAACATTTATTTGTCCATATCTTGTAAAAAAACGCAATTTCAAAATATCACGTCATCAGTTACCATACTTAGGGAGCGACTAAAAAATAAAGATATTGCATTGAAATTAAGTTTGGGTGTTTTTCATATGTACCTAGTTCTCTAGCATATATTCCGGTTTTTATAACATCTCTGCCAATTTTGATTTTGTGACCATTTTTCCCCATATTTATAAAATTTGGGTCAAAAACCAAAATTTGACGTATTCAAGTTATCCATTTTGTAGACCATGACGTTTGCTATCTTTTGAAGTTTTTGGTTTGAATTTTAGTCACAACCAAGCCAACAAATAACTTAGGCACTGATCGGGCACAATGCACTGTGGTCGGAAACGGCTTTACGGATGGCCACGGGCCCGAGCGCTAAAGTCCATAACTTTTGAATAGGTTGAACGATTGTCATCAAACTTTGGGTACTTATTTCAACACGTTTTATGCATCATCTTCTAGCTCAGAAATGGTGAGATCACATCAGGTCACTCATTTATGACGTCATTACTGACGTCATGTCACAGCGTACCTAAATATATCGCAGTTATTTGAGATACGGTACACTGTTCGACAGCGTTTGGCTGTCGATGGACTACAATTGACATTTAAAATGTCTGTTTGGGGCGAAGAGAAAATGTTCTTACAGATTGACTTATATCAGTTTACCCATGATGACCTTTACAATACAGCTCTAAAAAAGGGGTGTGCCTTCTGGAGATTTTAGTACGCGATTTGGCAAGGATTGGTCCAAAATGTTATTTTAAGTGTTAAATCGATTGCCGGTCCAACAATGACTCGTTCATCAAAAAGATGCCATTTAAATCCATATGTAATTTTGTTGAATGCATACCCTCTGAGAGCATAAATTTGCCGACCTGCTTAAGTACCCAGCCAGCAATTTGGTTGGGTACAGATTGGGACAGCTGGAAAGCTATGCGAAATCCCACCTTCTCCAATCGGGTTTGCACATTGGGCTTTCCAGGCTATTTTACGAATCAGACTGGGTGGCCGATTGGGGTAAAGTTGGGATTTCTCAACCTGTCTGAATCCTCATCAGTGGGATATGATTGGGAAATCTGCCGCCACAATACCAACTTGGAAAGGCTGGATTTCCATTGTTTTCCAATCGCCAGAGTTGGGAGTTGCGTGAGAAACCGTAGAGCTCCAGAGCCGCCAAGATCGGCTTTAGAATACTATGGCAGGGACGCCACTCGCGTTCATAAGGGCTATTGGACAAGACCAAAATAACGGTGGTCCTGACCTCAGTCCTCCTGTCGAAGACATTCAATCTTCTGAAGATCCGATAATATGTTTCAAAGGGGCCGAGGGTGGATACACTGAAAGTAGGAGCCTCCCCCAGTCTGGTCCCTCGGCAATGCGCAATCATTCCCCCAAGTTTTGCCATGTTAAGGCACTGGTGGGTCGTAGGGATCCTGAGCATTGTAGTGACATTATGTAATCGCATAAGACCGTTGTGTTTGTACACGCTTAATGATTATGTAATCGCTTAAGAACGTTACAAAGTAGCGTCTTCGACACACACCATCGGACTCTGCCGAGGAGCATGCCTTGGTTCAACGCCAGATGCGTCAGCAGTGCCATCCCGCGGCGTCATGTCTTTTGTTATTTATCGACATTTATTTCGTCTATCATGCCTCGCGACCATTTACACAATTTTTCGTATCACGCTGCTCAAGTGTCGCTCGTCATTGTCTTTATCTTCTGCTGCACAAGCTCCGTCACTCCTTTTGTATTACCGGTGTCGCACATAGCTGGCTGAAATCCTACCTCCATAACCGCACCCAGCCGTTCGTCATCAACGGAACACTCAGCTGGACGTTCTTTTTTGGCAGTCTGGAGTCCCGAAGGCAGTATCCCTGGTGCCTCTGCTGTTTGGCGCCCTCCTATGCAGGCCGACTTCCGCCTAACTCAACGACCGGTGCATTATGTACGCGGATGATTTGAAGTTGTACCAGTCCCGCACTCTCTTGCTGTCAGGAATGAGTCACCCTCCAGGCTCGACCTCGGACCGCCTCCTCCAGTGGTCAAACACCTGAGGTTAGGCTAAACCCATCCAAATGCAAATTCACGTACTTTCCCTCCGCACCTCTCCTATTCCCTCCCACTAATCCTAAAACGGTCACTAAGCTGGAACGCTGCGAGCGGGTCGCTTACCTCGCGTCCTGCTGGACTCCAAGTGAAGTTTCCACCACATGAACAACCACCATGGCAAAGCCCATGAATGCTGGCTACTCATAACGGGACGTATGCAGATGCCACAGTGTCCCAGCCTCAGGTTTGAGCACAAAGGGTGACTTGTGCTCAACGCACACGTTAAGATCCGTACTGGAGTACGCCAGCGTAATCTGGGCGGAGCCGCTGCTACTCACCACTGCTCGGATGCGAGCGACGCAACACCGGTTCCTCATGTGGCTGGCGGGAGAACCAATCTCCGTGCCCTTCCCATGGACTCAGCCAGTATCTACCCTACTAGTCGATCAAGCTCGATTGTTCAAGCTGACACGATGTTCATGCACAACCTTCCCACCGCATCGCACTCGTCGACTTCGCTTCACTCTTTTGTCTGAACGTCCGGGTAGACAGTTGCACACACTGGCCGTTTCAAACCGTTGCAGGGGTCAATAACTGTCAATGGTAGATCCTAGCTCGCATTTCCGCGAACCTGTAACCTTTTCCTTCAGCACAGCCCATCCTCTGACTTTTGCCAGTCCCCTGCTCTTTTTCGGTCCGTGGCGTGATAGACTACGGCAAGCACCCTCAGCCACATCTTGCTGACGATTAAGTGGTGGATGTGGCCGCCTGCATAGTGCATCGGCGCATGCACGCATGTACAGCTTCTCTGGATTTATGATCCGCTTATAATTTTTCATCATCTTTTTGTGTGCCGTGTTGATTGTATGTATGTCATATTTTTGATTTTAATTTATGACTACACCCGTTACTGGGAACTGCCCGTGGGTGTTTATGAGTTAAATAAACAAACAAATTGCTCATCACTCGTCATCGTTATCACTTATCACTCTTTGTTCTCTCTAACTACCTTCGTTGTGTGCATTCATTTATGATAACTATGTGTGTTTTGATTTAAATTTACGATCATCCATATCCTAATAAATTGTCCCGGCTGTTGGTCATTGACCGATGGTGGCTGCTGGCCACCGAGCATGTGGCGGCATCAAGACGTTCATGGGAGCGGTGGCCGTCATCATGGTGTGGGCCCTCCTCGCAGCTTCGTCCTGTGGGGAAGGGACTGTCTATGGTGCGGTTGCCCGGTCGATGTTCCATTTGACCCCCTTTAAACTTTCTCCTTTGTTCTATGACTGCGTAATGGACACGCCGAACGAAGACGCTCTTTTCGCCTTAAAAAAGAATCTCTTACCATCTCACTATGGCAGTTCCCTGTTCCTCTTGGAACACTGGGGTGACGTTTGGTTACGTCGTTGGTGCTAATGACCGCGTGGCCTATCGTCACCATATGCCAATGACGATTTATTCGCCGGACCGGCCGGCGCGGGACAGGTGGGATTTCCCCGATTCGGGATGGCAACGTTTTCAATGTGTATTGTCGATCCGTGGCTCGGAAAACTGCTGCGCGGACTTCCCGAACACGCGTACTGGAAAAGTCGGGAATTCCGGAACGCTTCAGCCCGTTCGAATGTTCATTCACGAACCGGGTCCGATCCGATCGCCGACCGGGTGCTGAGTGGAAAGTCCGGAACTCCCGTTTGGATGGACCGGATTGCTGCTGGGTGACCACCCATGAGCCGGTTTGCGACCACCAGTGCAATGGTTTATCCCTTATGCCCAATCAGAGCCCAAGTTAATTGTTGGCTGGGAATGTGGTCTTGTACAGCACTGTTTAAGTTTTAGCTATTTTATCGCAAACTTGTGTGTTTGTCGTCAACACACTTTGGCCTTTACCCTAAAAAACATTAAAGAGATTTTGTTCTTATTTCACAGAAACATGTCAAACTAATGTGCTAGAAGGTACTCGTAACTTTTCACCGTTAATACGTGCATTTGTGTCGTGAGCTATCGCGCAAAAGTCGTTCAGCCGCGGCCAATATTTTGCCCCGGTCAAGCGCGGTTATTTGCAACTCCCCACTTCTGAGGTTGCTACTTTTAATCGCTGATGTGATTCGGTATGTGTGCCACTCCCCACTTATTACAGTTGTTTTGCTTCCACCTATGTATAATTTTCAACCCTCAATATCCAAAGCTCATAGAGTATAAACTAGAAATTAAAACAGGGGACCAATAACCGTTTTTTAGACAGGGCTTACGCATAACTAACTGCTCCCCCTACTTTTGGATTCAATATCCGTCCCGCGCAGAAGAGAAGTCCGTACTCTGCACCTAGCTCATCGGGTAGAGCTCTAGACTATATGTTTTGCCTTCCCCCTCCGTCAACGTGATTCGAGTCCGTATCTCAGGCGGCACAATATTTTGCTTCTTGGTAGGGATGACCTTGGCAAATGGCCAGCGGCCGCATATCAGTCAGGAAGAAGCCACGTGTGTCGGCGGCATTGGAAACGACGAATACAAATCCAGACCTATCATCCTTGGACAACAGCAGTCAAAAATAAAGATATTGCTTTGATTTTGGTTTGGATATTGTCCATACTTCGTTTTATGATAAATGCATTTCAATTGTGTAATATGTTTGAAAGTAAAGATTTTGATATTTTTTATTTGCACAAATTATTTTTTCAAACACATTTAAAAAACGGAATACTTATTGAAGAACCAAATATGGACAATGCTCAAACAGAATAACAAAGCAATGTTTATATTTTTGACTTACTTATAGCTCTCTAAATGTTAAAAATATCGATATATTTTTTTTCCCGGAAAAAAAACGTTTTTTTCAGCTCGAATACCGACATAGATTGATCGGTCCAAATCCGCGGAGAAAAAAATAGAGTGCCTTTTTGCCACAAAAAGATGCCCCCCGTGGAGGTCGGAGAGAGTCTGGATCCGCCAGTGGCTGCTCCCCCACACTTTTCAAAACGTTCCTACGCCTATGCGAGTAAGGCACATGAAGCAGGTTTTGTTGGCGGGTCGATCGGGTGGGCACGTGAAGAGAAAAGCTTTCGAGCAAACGCGGGGGGTCCGGTTTGCTGCATAGCACGTTTTTGAGAAAAATGTTTGTTTGAGTAGTAATGAAAATGTGCATAAAAAAGTAATAAAAAATATAAAAATAAAAAGTAATGTTTGAGCCAAATACAAATGTGCACTCAGTTTTATGTGACCCAACGATATACCGAAGGTCCAGGAGTTTTCCCTTCTCGGCAAACATATAACATGTAACTTTTTACCTGGAAAGTCTTTTAGGGCACAGGCCTTGCCTTGTCCGGACTCTGGAGTGATACAATCATTTTTAGGGTCAAAACTCAAAATTGTGAAAATTCGAGATATTCATGTAGAAGACAATAGCATTTTTGTGACGTGCTTCAAAACTCCACTTTCTACGACTTTTCAAACATTTATCGTTTCTCCATCAAAAATGGCCTGTCATGACGTTTTTAAAACGTCATTATCTCCCAAAAAATAGTACCAATTTCATCGCAATTTGTTTAGCAGACGTCAACTTGATGTTGAATAAGTTACTGCATGTTTAACGTCAATATCTATGATAGTTTTTGAGTAATTGAGAAAATCCGAGAGGGGGCAGATTATGCCCCCCAGCGGGGCGCGGGCTAGGGGGCATAGTGACGTCGCCTGGGCGGTACAGCTTTCAGTGGCCACGTACCGCCACCGCCGTCGCAAATCGCCCGCCGCCCGCCGCCCGCCGCCCGCTGCCCGCCGCCCGCCGCCCGCCACCCGCCACCCGCCACCCGCCGCCCGCCGCCCGCCGCCCGCCGCCCGCCGCCCGCCGCCCGCCACCCGCAGCCGCCGCGGCAGTCGTTCCCTGTGCTATATAATCGTTCCCAGGGTCGTTCCCGACTAGTCGCCGGTGATCGAGCTTCAGCGAAAGTCGGTCCACACCGCGGCAGTCTGTTCCTCGTGTGTCGAGCCCGATCAGCTGCAGTGTCCTGAGTCTAACCATGCTGAGAGGTGAGCGGTCTGCGTGAGCTGGCATTTGGCACGCGCTCTGACACAGCGGCTGACATGTCCGTGAAGTTAGCGACATATTCAGCGACTTATGCAGCGACGATTTCCGATTTCTATACAAATAACATAGGTATATGGTCAATTTGACCACGAGAAACACGAATCTGATGTTTATTTGTTAAATAGCACGTCGCCTTCAAGGCCAAATTAAGGTAAAAGAAATTGGAACTGAAAAAGCGCCAAAAGTTACAGCTCGATTTTCTTATTTTTTCCCCAAATGTAGCTGAAGGCAAGTTCTCCACACATAAAAAATCAGAAAAAATACATGTACAGCTTCAAGGTCAAAATCAAGGTCAAATGAGGGGAACAGAAAACGTGCTAGAAGTCACCGCTTGATTTTATTATTTTTCCCAAATGTAGCTGAGGGCAAGTGCTAGTCTAGCCGCTCTTTGCAAATCATAAAAATTTAGGTCGAACTTCAAGGTCAAATTTTGGGAAAAATATAAAAAATCAAGCGGTAGCTTCTAGCACTTTTTCAGTTCCCATTCTTTATCCCAGATTTTGACCTTGAAGCTGTATCTACATTTGTATGATTTTCTATGTGGGGCATAACTTTCCCTCAGCTACGATTGGGAAGCAATGAAGAAAATCGAGCTGTAACTTCTGTCACCTTTTCAGTTCCCCGTCCTTTGATCTTGATTTTAACTTGAAATCGGACCTCAATTCTTTTGATTTTTTTTCCGGCGTCATGACTGATTGCTTTTACAGCAGCTATGTTTCTTAAATACATTTAGTCCGAATGTCTTGTATGGATGGCTTTCCAGGTCAGGACCCGCGCTAAGCAGAGCTTGTTGCGCTGGTCCTGACCTCACCACTCGATCGCGCAATTCCTGTTGGCCGGCATTATTTAGAGACGAAAGTTTTACGTGCCCGACCTACCTGGACACGGTCCGCCCACGAACACGTCAGAAGTCCAGCGCTCTCCCACTGAGCTACAGGGGTGCAGCCGAACTCGCGTCAGGCTGCGAGTTCGAGCCATCTGAGTGACACAACTAGAGCTGCAGCTGAGCGACGGAACGGATTACCTGGAAACAGGGCCGAGTAAGGAGCTGAAGTGCTTCTGCCAGCTATTTTCGATTGTGTGCGTTGAGTTATGCGTATTCTGCACCGCCGCCAGAGGGCGCTGCTGTACCGGCCACCAGAGCGCGCTGCTGTACCAGCCACCAGAGCGCGCTGCTGTACCGGCCACCAGAGCGCGCTGCTGTACAGGCCACCAGAGCGCGCTGCTGTACCGGCCACCAGAGGTCAGGTCAGGTCAGGTCACACGGGTCAGACAGCAGCATGAGGCAGTGTGTAAAACACCTACACATTATTTGGCTTTGATGCCACATTTTCGAGGCGCTATTTCGACGCTAAGCATCTCCCGCGCCGGGTCCTAAGGCTAGTCTGATAAAATCAAGCCACGTCTATTTTTTATAAGAATATTCCTAAAAGCTAATACAAAAAAAAAACGATTCTACCAAAAATGATGTGATGAGTTACTTATACTTAGGAAGTCATAAGGCAGTCAAAAATAAATACATTGCTTTGCAATTTGGTTAAAATATCTGCCATTAATCATCAACCATATTTGTGTCTCTAATTTGTATTCCGTTTTATATCTTCAACAAAATTGTTTCAATTCTCACTAGAAAAAAAAACAAATAGTTTGTTTTATTCTTGGGTGAGCACCAAACAAATTCAAAATTCTGAGATAATCATTTAAACCAGAATATAATTTCCTTTCTTTCATCGTCTGTATTTTCAATTTTACTACCAAATACGCCTTTTACGGCTTTTCAAAACATTAATAGTTTTCCATCAAAAATTGCATGACATGACGTCATTAAAACAACATTATCTCCCAAAGTACTAAATCAATTTCATTTATGCTTTTTAGAAGATAAATAATTGATGAAACATTAAGTACTGTAAGTCTACGTAAACATTTATCATAATTTTCAAGTCATTGAGAAAATCCCCCAAGCGGGGCGCGGGTAACCTGCGCCCCGCTGTGGTACCTATCCAGTCGAACACGCCTTGCTAAGGAGGGGGCAGATTCTGTCCCCTCGTCATATTCTGAACAAATAACCCCATTGAGACACATAAGGTGGCAATACAAAGCTTTAACCCGCGCCGGGCCGGTGGGGTGTTAGACACCCCCCCTCAGTTTTTCCTGGATATCGGGAAACGGCGGCGCGTACGCCCCAAAATTTCAGTACCTGTTCGATCATCTTTGTACAGCTTTCAAAAAGTTTTGGCAATAGGTCATGTCAGGTCAGGTCACCAGGCTAGGTCAAGTGACCCCACCTCCGAAAAAAGTTTGCGGTTCCACCAAAGCCACAGTTTTAGCAGATTGGTTTCGTACTTACAGGGTTTCAATGAGAGCATGGACTATCTAAAGTTTGTATATCTCGGATTTCGATATCGGTGACCTAAGGTCAGGTCAAGTTCCTGACCTCCCTTATAAGTGATGGGAAAATAAACAGTGCTTCCTATTCTGAAAGTTATGCATTGATCATGTGATTATTTCAGAATCATGTTTGTTTTAGGCTCATTCTGGAATGAACCTAGGTGCGATTGTTTTTCAAAAATCTCTACAAGGTCATTCTGAGTCATGCTGAGGTCATCAGCAATGATTTGCTTAATAACTTCTGAAATAATGAAGATAGAGACGAGCGGATGACACACTTTTATTTGTATCGTCTGCCGCGTCGCCCCATATGCATATGACCTATCTGGGTCACAGAATGACCTTGACCATGAGGTTCAAATTTTTGAAGTTGGACCTTACGAGCGTCATCATGCATATGTTTCAAAGCGTATTGACGAGAGGAACACGATAGTGTTTAAAATTCATTTAATGTGTCATTTTGTAGATAAAATGCTATTCAGGAAACATATTTTACCAAAAAACTGCATTTTTGACCATTTGATGACCTCTGGAGCTAAGCTATTGATTCTGAGCTAAATTTGAGGACTAGTGCGAATGTGCAAAAATTCAAATATCTATCTAATGTTCTTTACTTGTTTACTCCTAGCTATCTAGTTTCCCGAGATATTTGGGGATATCTGGACTACTGTTCCTAAATCTGGAAAATTTTGAGGAAATTTGACCTTTGATGACTCTGGTGACTCTAATATTGACTGATAAAATTCACTGAAATAGTTCCAAATCCCTTTTGACGAGCTCTCGAACGGTACTTTGGTTTTATTCTAGGTCCCATAGGAGCCGAGTTAGAAGGGGGGGGGGTGTCGAAACACCCCCGGCCCGAAGGAAGGTGGCGCCGAGCAGCCGGCCGGCGCGGGGTTAGATGAGGCGCATCTAAGGCATTACGCGACCATTTGCCAAATAAGTCATATGTCAGGTTCAGGGTTCAGTTCAAAGGCAAAATTTACATTTTAGTTTTTGGGCAAATGCTTTCCATCCAAAAGAACTTATATTGAGAGTTGAGATTATTATCGCGTCAAAGTTCTCTCAAAGGTATAATCCATCTCCCGCTTCAGGGCATAGTAATTTTGTCTGCAAAGTTTCAAGGTCATGATCAGGTCACAAAAGTTAAATATTGGCAATGAGGTCAACTCTATTGAAAGTCAAACGGCACATGTTGTGGGGTTATTTACACGCATAATTCGATAGAAGCAGCTATTTAAACAACCTGACAATACATAGGTAGTCAAGGTATGTCACATATTCAAATTAAACATTTATCAAGCTGATCACTAGAAAAGCATGCCATGGCATGGGCAGACGAGCGGTTATTGCATTTGTGTCCGGCAAAGGATAAGCATTGTTGTTTGCTGCAATAGTAAAGGACTACCGGCACTTTTTATGACCTTTAGTTATTTTTCATTCTGATTCTGACAAGATCGTTGCGGACAGCGGAGATGAATTCGAGGTCAAAGTACTTGCTTATTCCAGTCGGCATGCATTTTTGTTTATTTATGAACGGTTAAAGTTTTAGTTGGGTTAAATATTTTCACGTAGCCTATACCATGTGTTAGCTTACGACAAAATTATAAGTGCATACCTTTGAATAATCAGTGCAGTGAAATGTGAGTTATACCTGAAACCCATCATGAACGCAACCAAGCAAGCAAGCAAGATGAAGACGGATTTCGGCCCATCTGTAAGACTACATTCGCTCGAACGCTTGGCGTTCCCACTCACTCTGTCTGAAAAACCAACTTGCTAGACCAGTTAAGTCTAGCAAATACAGCAGCTGCATTAATTTATCTGTATCTGGTCACTAAAGGTAAAAAACTGAACACGCGGACTAGAGGGGAGGACACTTTTGTGCCCCCACATGTTTTCGTAAATAGCTCGAAAACGAAGTGCAGAGCAAGTCGTTTTTGTGTTTACATTTACAGCAACACAATAGCAGATCGTTTGACGTGAAAAATTGGAAATCGGTCGATCTATTTTTTATATGGACTGACTATTTAAAAAAATCGTTCACCTTGGATTGCTTTTTTCAAACATGATTTGAATATGTTTTGAAATACAACTTCTTTTCACATTGTCAAAAATAGCCATAAATTGCGACAATTCAGGACAGAAGGACGTATATTATTAACTTTGTCAAAACTATATGCGTACTCAGCAACTTCAAACGAAATAATCGAATGGCCCAGCCAATCAGATTCGAAAGTAGTCGCGTAAGATTACTTATAGCGTCTGCCCAGGATTATCTAAGGTCTGCATTCTTGACATTCTTTATGTAAGGCCCACATTCCTTCGACAAAAAGTCAAATATATTCGGCTGGAGAGCCTTTTCAGCCAAGAAAACTTGCAGGAAAGGGTTTTTCAACATGGGCTACAAAACTGTCATCTCAGTTCAAAACCCATGTTGAGGCTGAACTATTTCCTTCAGAGAAAGTCTGTCTGTCTGTCTGTCTTTCTTTCTGTCTGTTCGTCATCCAACTTTTTCCTTATACGTATTATAAGTAATACAAATATGTAGTTTCGACACATTAGCATTAAATAGTATCTAAGAAATCATTTTGCAGATCGCATGACATGTGTGTATATATTATTCTGCTCCCCACATTTCCTAACATCAAACCACCCTCCTACAAGCATGGATGATAAATACCTGGATTGGCCACACTCTGTCGGCGCCTCTGATGTAGCAGACCATGGCGGCCGCCTAGCGGTGGAAGCGCGAAGTTCCGGCATACAGGAGAGCTCCCGCCAACCACATCAGGCCGAACACGTCCCCCTCGTTATCTTCCGATCTAATAACCGCAGCGAGACGCGCAAGGCGGCAATAGAAAGCTCTTTACGAAACACATCCGAATCAAACGAGAAATATTAAAATAAGGTCACATGTCAGGCAGAGCCAGGGCAAGGTTAAAATACGAGATATTTTAGTTGATTGGTCATACTTTCCATCCAAAGCCTTAGATTGAAACTCTTTTCGCACAATTTGCTCTCAAAGGTATGATACAAAATAATTATAAGGTATGGTATGAGCAAATAGGTTCTCAGTATTGTTGGATCCCATATTTGAAATGGCATATTACACATTTCCATATTATTAAAGAACCAATGAATGTACAGCAACTGCACGCCCATCATTATGATCCTTACCTTCCAAAGATTCTATATAACAATATTTATATGCGTTAAAACAACTTGGCTGTCCTTTCAGTTCAAAGGAGAAAAGCATCTGAAGCGAATTTCCGCGTTTCGACGCCATTTAACATCAGCAGCCCGTCTCCTGTATGTAGCTTGGTCGGTCACATTTGTCGCTGAGTGGCCAATCCAGGTATTTCTCATCCATGCTACAAGTAAAGATAATGTCTGATTGTGTTATAAAAAATAGCACGAGACAACTTTCCGATAATACCACCGTCCGCCCTCTGATGAGCGGAACTTGAACTATACGCAACTAGTGAGGCTCGGGTTGCAGTTTGTGCACACCAGCGCCACCTATCTAGAATATCGCTCAATGCGCACACCAGCGACACCTATAGCACGGAGAAGGGGTTTAGCAGTAAACGTAAAAATATAACCGTTTGCACCGAATTGAAAAGTCTTTAAAGGGAGTGTGCCTACTCTTTTGAAATGTCAAATATATTTTTCTTACGGTAAGAAGCCAATGGTTTGATTATTGGTTTCGATAAAATCACGTCTGGGAGCCCCTTTAGTTAATTTTTACTTTTATTCTGTTTTTGCATTTGCTCTGTTCAAAACTCATAAACGATCGTCCACTATAAACAGAGTAGCGAAGATTACCTATAATGGCGCACTAAAGACGATAAACAAACCTTTAATGAGCATGTTATGGGTTTGTTTTACAGTGATCAGGATCTGTTCGGCAGCTGTTATCAGTGCTCACGAGTTGTTTTTATTGGCAGAGATAACAATATATGCTAGCGTTGTAATTAAAGAGCAATGCTCTAGTAGCGAATGCTCTCTGGCGACCATCGATAATTAAATCTCCAGTAGGTATTGTGATGGCGGGACTTTGAAATATTCTGAGCAACTAAGTGAGTCAGGAAATAGAAGCATAATGGCTAAATTCAGAAAAATATGTTCTACAGACTAGTGTCAACAACTTCACATGACCAATGTGAGTAGGCACACTCCCTTTAAGTCACAAACCACGATCCCTTGACGGGTGAGTACCTCGGTAATATGACGAATAAATAACGTAAAAATGCTGTCTGTATGCATAGATCGTCCAGCGGAGCGGACGGGTTAGCACTAGTCACTTCTGTCGAGCTGCACTTACTGTCATGTGACCTCTGTCGAGCGTCACCAGACTGTCACATGTCCTGACCTGTGACCTGACGTGACCCGTCTCCGCCTGTCGCAGGTGCCGTCCAGCAGCTAAGGATGCAGTCGCCATGCCTGTTCCTGCGCATGTTCCCCGCGCGCTACCTACAGTCGTACGGTAACCGGCTGGTGGCTTCTTGCGGAGCCAACTGTCCTGTTCTGTCCCGGCATGTCAGCACAGCCGCCGCCTCATCCGAACTCGGTCAGTAGTAGTGGTGTTAATTGGTAACCAATATTTTGGTTACCTAAAAAAAAATGTGTGACCGATTTGATAATCGGTCGGTCAGACTTATACAATTTTTGAACACTTTTCGGTCAGCTTAATCTTAAACAATTCACTTTTTGTCACATTTTTACGCATTCTTATTTCTATCCAACAAATTGCTACACAATTTGCTCGAAAAACAATTTATTAATGAAAATGTCTTTGGTCTTGCTTGCAGCATCCACTGTTTTGTTTTGCAAATGTATTTAGTTTCTTTTTCACAATTATAATGTCTTTTTTTGAAACTGTACATGTGCGTTTTATGAGCTATAATGTTAACAAAACTAATTTTCCAGTGTGTATAAATAAGTATGCATTAAAAAATCGCTCAAATCTTGGACATTTTTGGCCTCAACCAAAATTGGTAATATTTGGTCAACCAAAATGCCTTCTGTTCGGTATTGGATTAGTTTTGGTCAGGCAATTTGGGAAAAATGACATCACTAGTCAGTAGACGCAAATATAAATATAATCGAAGTCTTACGTGCAATGTCGTTTAAACAGCGCGCAAAATACATAAATTTATCCAACAAGTTTTGTCCATGACTGCAAGGTCCGAGGGATTTTGAGAAACGAAAGCATATTGTGCGTTGTTGTCATGTGTGAGTCTTAGTGTCTAGACCACCTTGTCAGTGGCGGATCTAAGTTTCGAGTTTGGAGAACAAATTGTTCCGAAAAGTTTCATCCGCGAAGAAAAGTTGTTGAGCGGGGTGTAAGGTCGGGTCGTCAGCAGAATCCTATTTTATCTAGTGTGAAATTGGTTTGCTCAGGGGACATGGTCAACGTGCCCCTCCCCTTCCCTTGGCTACGTCCTAGGATCCAGGGATGTATGAACCATCACAAAAAATGGGAAACTAGTGTATTTTTTAGTGCATTGTTTATCTCGTTTTGAAAGAAACCAAACCAAAATGTAACATTTTTGCAGATTTGGGTCTCTTTTCGTCCTGACAAACCATTAGCCATTCACAATTTTGTATCACCAAACAATTTACATATAAATATATTTTAGCAAAAAAGTTGTCCGAAAAGTGATTTGGCTGTACCACAGCCACTCCACCTTGGTGGATTCTCTTGTTCCTATACGCCTATGCTCTGACCTTCCTTTCTAATGGCAAGGAGAATAGACGACTCGGAACAGCGCTGCTGCAACTTGCACCTCCCTCTCTAAAAATCGAGGGGTTATCTACATATATAATTACTGCAAGACACCCATTCCAGTGATAAGATGTCCTATTCCCCACCTAACGTGATCGATGACATGATGTGTCCGCTGAAAAGTTCCGAAACCATGGCAACGCCACTGTTGAGCGGAGGGGGCGTAAATCACGACCTACCGGGACAAAAATCACAACCTGCCGGATCGGTTAGGGGAGGGCAAAAAATACGTTTGCCTACCGATATTTCGTCTGGAGGCGCAATTGACCATTTTTCCAACCGTAGATCCGCCACTGAACCATTGCTAGAAAAATGATAGAGACCCGAGATTGACACCTTTGTATTTGTTGCATCCGGCATTGTGCAACATGGTCATCATGCGTTATCATAGAACCTTGAATGACCTCGACATTAGGTCAAATCTTGAATTTGACCTTATCCGATCAGCATGGTCATGGTTCAAAGCAGTGGCGTCGCCACACAATTTTGGGTGGGGAAAGCAAGCAATTATCTTTTGCGAGGAAGCTGGGGTTAGGAAACCAGCCTCATAGGACTAATGCTAAAATCCTGCCAATCTGAGTGGCCGGACTCCGGCCGGATCGAACCATTACATCAACCTAATGGTTGATGTAATGGTTGTAACCTAATGGTAGTAATGGTTGATACATGTGATCATTTACTGGAAATCGTGGTGGGCGCATTTAGGCAAGGGCGCAGTCCACCCGCTGTCCCCTACACGGTTACTTGGATTTGTCCCTATATAAGGACATTTTTTTTTATTATTTTTTATAAATTTAGTCTGAATTGTTTTTGATTGAGATGGATTCCCGAGATCAAGGACCCACGCTAAGCTAAGCTTGTTGCGCAAGCCCTGACCCCACCATCCGATCGCACAATTCCAGTCACCGGCAGAATTTAGAGACAAAAGTTTAACGTCCCCTAACGACGGAGGACGGTCCGCCCGGCTCGCTGGCTTTCATCCGACCTTTGACGCGCCGCCGCTGCCACCAGGCCGCAGGTCATCCCCGCCAGGAGCAAACAGCGAGCGCCGAAGCGGCTCGAACTCACCTTGTATCTGTAGTCCAGCGCTCTCCCGACTGAGCTACACGGGCGACGATCTTAAATGGTCAATGGCCAATGACGACGCCTTTGCACAGTGCACACTGAAGTGCAGGGGCGAGACTTAATATCTCTTGGGGAGAGCCCGAGCCCCCGCCCAATTATTTCCAATATTAACATTATGCCTATGGCGTTGCATGATAAGAATGGAGTTAAAGTCTATCAAATTAACATTAGCCCCCCCCCGGCCGATTTCATAATGTTCCACCACTGCTGAAGTGCTTTAACTGTATGTGACTGTTCTGTTTGCAGTGTTCGATAATCGATCTAATATGGGCCCATGTGAATACACGGGTACTTGGATTTGTACCTATAGGAGCAAATCCAAGTAACCGTGCCCCTATAGGGTCAGATCCAAGTGTAATTTCGAATGGTCAATGGCCAATGACGA
The DNA here is from genome assembly GCA_014673585.1 of Semibalanus balanoides. Lineage (NCBI taxonomy): Eukaryota > Metazoa > Arthropoda > Thecostraca > Balanomorpha > Balanidae > Semibalanus > Semibalanus balanoides. The sequence continues at coordinate 46,676 of VOPJ01016501.1, forward strand.
CACCTTTGCACACTCAAGTGCTTTAACTGTATGTGACTGTTTTGTCCACAGTGTTCGACTACGAAGGCTTTTTCCGTGACCAGATTCGTAAGAAGAAGCAAGACCACTCGTATCGTATCTTTAAGAAGGTATTCATGTCGGTTGTGGATCAGTTCGTACTATATGGTTGTGGATCAGTTCGTACTATATGTATGGTAGGTCGTGATCATCATTTTTTAATCATGACAATCGCTATCGGGTGTTTTTTATGTTTGTCTATGAGCTGATCACAAATCTGACCTCAAAACACCAATTTTCGAAAAATTCGAGGGCGCACTGTCAATTTGTAAGTTGTCATTTTCTACTCGGTCACCAAAATGGCTATAGGTTTCGTTAAAAATGTCTTGAATATTGATGGAATAGACGATCTAATAAAATTTGTCATCCTTTGCGTCTGTTAATCTTGGATGCTAAATTTGCAATCACTTCTGAAAGGGATTCATGTTTTAGCTCCCAAATCCATCGGTAGGTTTCGCTAGTGCTGCGCTACCGCGCGGCATGCATTTCGACGGTGTTGAATGTCTCTAAAACTAAAGTGGTTAGAAACATGCGGTGTTTTGCATGCAATAGACGATTTCAAGTTGCATCTCTGACGAGTAGTTTTTTATATCATATAGCATAGCCCCAAAGCAAACAAATGCAGATGAACTAAATAACGACCATGGGTGGATCTGTGACTTTTTTCGAAGGGGAAGGATGACCCATGAGTCATATTTTTTCAGTGCAAGGGTGGCATTTTACCGTCAAGGGGGCGCCATAGGCCTACCTAGGGGCGCCACAAGTGAGTTCATAACATACAATTTTCCTGCAAAAATATCCAATTCCAGCAGTAGAAATCCCCCATAGTTAAAATTATTTAGAGAAGGCTTTGTTGGAACATGAAAGTGCGCTTTGGAAAGTAAGCGAAATGCCAGCATGGACGGTTAACAAAATTAAACTAGTCTGCCATGATAAGGTCTTAAGAACTTGCGATAGAAGCCCACATATGCGCGAGATATGCAGCTTAAAATTATGTAATTCATGCAACCAAAACAACGTGTCTACGCTCTTTAGTTTCATAAATATTGAACACCGTCGGAATGCGTGCAGCCCAGTGGCGCACCAATAGCGCCACATACAGATCGATTTGAAAGCTTAAACATGGCTTGCTTTCAGAAGTGATTGTAAACTCAGAGTGGAAGATTTATGGACGAAAAGTGTGCCAAATTATTATTGATCACTATTCCGACAATATTTTAATAATTTTACCGAAACCTACAGCCATTTTCGTAACACAGGAGGCAGTGTCTGTTTTCTATAGCAATTGCACATTTTCAAATAGACGGTGTGCCCTCGCAATTCGCATTTTTCGAATTTGCTATTGTAAGGTCTGATTCGCGATCAGCGTATAGAAAGCATCAGAAATTACCCGGTAGCGATTGTCATGATGACAAAATGTGATCACGACCCACCCTACTCTTCAGTCACTCATGTTGATAAGTGACATGATGCTCGTCGATCTTATGTCGATGGTAGATAAACTGTTGGTAAGTGGAGGTGACTCAAACACTCCAATTTCTCCATCTTCCACCCTGATTTCTGATCTGACTGACTCCTGCCCTGCGTCCTTGCTGGTCTATGTTTTTGACCTTGACCTGTCGCCTGACCTGTGGCCTGATCCACCCCCTGTTCCTCTGGGCAGGTGCTGCGCAGTGCGAACCAGTTTCCTGCGGCGGCCGAGTTCTCTCAGGGCCGCCGGGACGTGATCGTTTGGTCCAGCAACGACTACCTGGGCATGTCCCGCCACCCGGCCGTCATAGGAGCGGTCAGGTGAGACGACAAATGTGGGCCCACGTGTTGCGGCAGGCTTGGCCAGCCTCGGACCACCATCCGATGTAACCTGTGCGATCTGCCAAGAGTGGGGGCGCATTGGTGTTTCCGGGTGGCAGGCACTAACGTTGGTAGGGGTCTGCGAGAGATAGTAATGTCAATAGAAAGCGTTCGGGTGGCGTGTGGGTCCCTGGATGGCATAGTGTTATCCGTATCATACTCCTTTGTTTTGATGTCATCGGCCCTTTCCCTCTCCACACTGTCAACAACTTTGTCTAAGGAATACATGGTGATTTCCCCTCTCCCTGGAAGCACTCCCTGGTTCATCGTCCAATTTTCAAAGTCCGGAGATACAACCCTTTGTTTCAAACTACCCGTCCTATATCCTTAGTTCCCCTCATGGCCAAAAATCGTTGAGCGTGTGGTGCATCGTCAGTTTGCAACTACAATGTCGACATCATCTCCTCTTCCTCATCCCAACATGGGTTTTCCGCTCCCCCGTCATTCACGGCAGCCCGCTCTGCCTCAGCGTGACAAATTGCATTTTTTTCCGCACATGGAATCGTCGGTACATCGTTTCACTTTATGTTTATTGGATCTCAGCAATGTTTCGATTGTAATTCCTCCACTCAAGAACTGTATCAAGCTTGAGCCTATATAACGTCGACACTACTTGGTTCTCTTCTTACCTCTCGGTCATACGCAGTAGTCTTTGTTACTTCTAACCGTGAACAGAGGCGATCTCAAACAACTTCCCTAACTCCATGGGAGTCTTCCAGGGGTCAGCCCTAGGTCCTCTCTCTTATTCACGCATATCTGCCACGCCAAAGCTGACCCTCAGCCATGCACGCCCCAGAAAAGCTCATGTACCCAGTACGAAGAGGCGCCGGACGACAACCCAATACTCCTTATTCTCCGAACCTTAAAGTTGCAACTCCGTCTCTTATTCCAACGCATGGAAACTACCTAGCTGTCCTCAGTAAGCTACCTGGTTTCATCATGCGCATGGCCATCAAATCCACGCTCCAAAATCCGATGCTCCTGCTCCTTGGTACAAAAAAATATCCCGCATGCCTTCCTTCCGTGTCAGGCGTGGCGGTTGGGTTTTGTAGATATAGTACATGAGAGCCATTAATAGTGAAGAAACCTAAGGGGTATTGTTCGCTCAGCGCACCTTTAGCTGGGAGGCGCATGTCACGTCTGTCGTGAATAGGAGCATTGGGCTCCTGATCGGCCTCCGCCACCTGAGGAACTATCTCCCGAGGGAAGTGATGCTGATCATTGTGCGCAGCCTGGTTATCTCGCGCGTGAGCTATTGTATTTCTGTGTATGGCCAAGGGACAGCTTGCTAAAACGAGGAAGACTTGTAATAGGGAAAACTTTCGCTGTCAAGAGTAGTCACTGGCCTCAAGAAATACGACCTGGTGTCTCCGGCGCGGGAGTAGTCTTGCGCATGAATTCACCTCGACAATAAATACACAAGCACGGCATGTGGTGAAAAAAATGTGACCATGAGAACAGTGATAGTGGCCTCATACGCGCGAAGGCGCGCGGCGATGCCAGCATGAGCCTTTGCAGCTCTTTTTCAAGAACAATGCGGCCGCCGCGTCACCTGTGATTGCTGAGTGACCGCCTCCAGACCTTCAGCTGCGCACCGCGCCGCTGTGGCGCACTGCGACGGGCCAGCGGTTCATTTGCCACGAGTGCGAAGCTGCTGAATGATTGTCGATATTGATGTGAGACGATTGGACCCGATGGGTTTTTAAGCGTGCGGTTCATGTCGTCAATAGTCCCGAGTAGGTGTTGTAGTGTATTTATTGGAATGTTCGCTTGTGATTTTACCCTCATCTTTATCACCATTTATGTTGTTTTATTTGCATGACCAAGGGCACAGAATAGCCACAGCTTTTGTGGAGTGCCAGCTCGAGTCAATACATAGACACACGGCCCGGACACGGCCGAACCGAGGCCGGGACGATGAGTGTCATGACGTGAGAAGACGCGTTTTGAGAACAAGCGCGGAAGCATGCATTAATTGGACTAGTATAGGCATTCTGTTCAGTCCTGGCTTAGTTTGGTAAATGTTGTTTGCAGTCGCTGAAGCGTTTGTGCTACGAGTGTCTGATATGTCCACCAAGTCATCACTGCAGCGTCCAGTTTACTATCAGTGAACAGAACATGCACTGAAGGTAGAGCTGCGGAAAATTACTGCCCACCAGTCGCCACGCCCTGTTAAGTGTCGCCTGGCTGACCCGGTACCTCCATCTCTGCAGTGCGTCGCTGAAGGAGCACGGCGCCGGTGCCGGCGGCTCCCGCAACATCACCGGTAACACGCTGTTCCACGAGGAGCTGGAGGCGGAGCTGGCCGACCTCTACCAGAAGACAGGGGCCCTGATCTTCACCTCCGGCTACGTGGCCAACGATACGACCCTCTTCACGCTGGCCCGTTCTCTGCCCGGTGAGTTCAGCCTGCCGTCCTAAGGCTGGGTTGGGGGCTGGGCTGGCTGGAGGAAGGGGGTGACAGAGGTAGGGGGAGGGGAGAAGAAGAGATTTATTGACATCAACAGACACTCCACGAATAAGTGTGACTATTACGTGTCATAGGTCGGTTAAATAAAACACTAGGGAAGTCATAAGTGTCACAATAGGAAACAAAGCAAACTATCACGCACGCACGCACGCACGCACGCACGCACGCACGCACGCACGCACGCACGCACGCACGCACGCAGCACGCATAACCTAGTGTGTTCAGTCGGTTTTGGACGTGTTTAAGATTGGAAGCACGCACGCAATACACACACACACACACAGTGCGGTGCGGAAATAGTTTATTTCGTACACTGGTTAACCAAGTTTGCTCCATGGCACAAAAGTGTGTTTTTCTCGCTATTTTAAGCTGCTAAAATGTGTGCTAATTACGTGGCGGCGGAAAGGGGGAGGAGGGGGCAGTTTGCCCAGCCAACTCAGCGCGGGGCACTTTGGGTTTTGGCAGGGGCTGCTGGCATGAGAAGGGTGGTGCTCTGGCCGCCAGAGTCGCCAGAGCGCCCCCTCTGCTCTGGGGTGGCCGCCAGAGCGCCCCTCTCAGGCGGCCAGAGCGCCTCCCTCTCAGGCCAGCAGCCCCTGCCAAACACAAAGCGCCCCTCGGCTGAGTTTGGGGGGAGGGCAACTGTCCCCTCCTCCCCCTTTCCGCCGCCACTGATTAGCATACATTTAGCATGCTTAAAAAAAGCCCGATAAAACATGCTGTTTTTTACCATGGTGCTAAACTTTTAAACAGTGAAGTCAATTATTGCCGAAAGAGAGACCGGGCCACCCGTTTGAAACGTGTCAGTTCCAGCCACGTCACATATCAGGCAACGTCGAGCAACTGTCGTTCATAAGAGCGAGGTCGTTGGCGGCTGAGGATGGTCGTTGGCGATGCGGTTGGCGGCTGAGGTCGTTGGCGATGCCGCACGGTATGAAGACGACCGCTGTCCAGCCGCCGTTCTCACAGCAGCCGGGCGCAGGTACTGATGCTGTCGCGTGACACGCTCACAGGGCGGCGCATCATCGTAGGCGCGGACTGCGCAACAGAGAGCCGAGGTCTGCATGTTCACCCGGCACACATGCCTTGTGAGCAGCAATCGCCGTCTGGTAATCGCACATCTAGCAAGGCGCGAGGAGGTTCAGGTCATCCCGCGCGTGACGTCCCGCGAGTGACGTCACTGACATGTGCGTCCCAACTCCCAGCTAAAGTGGCGGTCAAACAGCACGTGATCGTATTTTCTGAGTCCAGTAGCCACCCTAGTTGCAAATGTCACTACTTTCATCAGTCTATTAACGTTAGCAGCCGAACCATTTCCATATCATATATATATATATAGTTATCACGTGCCAAGATGACCAGACCGTGCACAAATAGTAGGCATCACGCCCTGCGGGAGGGAAGTTGCCTCAGGTGCGGGTTCCGACAGGAGACCGTCACACTTTCGCACCACGTCACGACATATGCGTCCCAGGCTAAGTGGCGCCGTCAAACAGCACGCCGAGGTTGTAACGAACGGGCTCTCCTGGAATGCGTTTTTCTACCAACTCGCAAGCTGACAGGTGAGAGGTCCCGGGTGTTTTGCCGGGTGCCAAGGAGAAGGATTTCAGTTTTGGATGAGTTGCGTTTATGTCCGTGTGCATGGAACGACGATGACAAGGAGGAAAGTGCAGTCTCCATGCGTTGGATGAGGCTATAGGCAGGTGCGTTTGACATAGGACATAATGACCTGGGTATCGTCAGCGTACCTACTTGGTCACATGAGCGCCCGGCGCGTGCAGGCTGAGGTCGTTGGCAAAAAGAGTGAATAACAAAAAACCAAGGGCTGATCCCTGAAGACATCCATGATTTTGAAAAGAGGCTTGGAGATCACTCTGTCACCAGAAGAAGAAGACATGCAAACTGACTGAGTAGTGAGTATGACCAGTGAGATGGAATGAAAACCAGGCCGGGTCAATGCCATAGAGGTGGAGTTTGGAAAGAAGCTGTAAGTGAGGAATAACGTCAAAACATTCGCTAAGGTCCAAGAGGCACAAAAGAGGGACATGCCCACGGTCCATGTTGGAAAAGATGCGGTTAGTGATAGAGAGCAGAGCGGTTTCTGTGGAATGGCGGGGACGAAAACCATGTTGAGATAGGAAGAGGAGATGATTGTCGGACATGTAGGCAGACAGACAGGCACTGCATACCACACGCTCGACGATTTTGATAATGATGGGGACTATAGAAAAAGGACGATAGCTAGAGGCTAGAGATGGGTCGTCGGATTGAAAATGGGATGAACCAGAGTGTGCTTCCAAGAATCGGGAAAGTCGTATGGGGTAAGGCAGGTATTGACAACGTGGAGCAGGACAGGACCGATGATGGCATCACAACAAAGGAGCAGGATACGAATACAAATACCGTCAGGTGCACACGCGGACCAAAACGCTTCACGGAGAACATTACCTCCCGCAGCTCGGACAGTGTCACACTGTCACCCCAGCGACCCGAAAATCGCAAGCTCCTACCCATGGTAGATGGCACGGGACGTAGAGCGTCACCCCGAGACTAGCGAGGCCAGCCGCGACACGCAGGCCGACATTAATAAGTAGTTGTTCACATCATCCGGTGTGGCGGGAGGAAGTGTGGTGGTGCTGCTCCGCTTACCCGCGATTAGCGGGAGGACATGAAGCGGTACAGCTCCCCTAAGCTCGCAGTCGCTCCAGATGAAGGGGATGATGGCAGAGCTGATCGAAGGGTGGAAAGATGAAGCGAATGGTGTAGCGCAGAGTGTCTGTTTGGCGGGGTGGGGCTGGTTTTGGAGCAATGAGAGTGCTTGGCCAGACAGACAAACATAAGGTGTGTTAAATGTAGTTTCGATGGGGATGGGGAGGGTATGGTGATAGTTTGTAGTAATTCATCTGCAGGCTGCCATGGACATGTGGGATGACCTTCAGGTTACCGAGATTCGGATGGTGGTGACCTGTGATGCGACGTTCGATTGGACGTCAGACGTGACTGGGTGTATGTGACGGTGGATCGGACGTCAATTCGTGGTGATGGTGACGGTGACGGTGGAGTGCCGGCCCCGCAGATGCTGCTATTCGCCACTCACCGACGCGTTTCTGTCTGCCACGCTGTGTATATCCGCGGATGTGACATTTTCTCTGCGCGTGGCGCGACTGGTGACAGTCATGGTGAGGTGTGTCGCTGTCGGCTCGGCGTCCTGTGTGTGGCCTTTTGAAGTGCCAGTCATCTTCAGTTTCATTGACAGCGAGTACCCCACCCACCTACGCTCACCTTCCGCTACATTCCTCAGCCTCCACCCATATCGCAGCAGCAGGAGTCTCAAATCTTGCCACCATTGCCACGATCTGTGTGGATTTTATCCTTCTTATGCTCCTCTCCACACTACTACATACTACAGAGAAGGTACAGAATTCCTGTCGTATAGGGCCGCCTCAGGGTCGTAGAACTATGAAGCAATCCTCGAGATCAGAGTCAACGCACCCAAACCTCAATCATCACCGACTGTGTGCCTCGTTTCCTCACACTCACTGACTGGCATCTCTCGACAGGCTGTCAAATTCTCTCGGACGCCAGCAACCACGCTTCCATGATCCAGGGCATCCGAACCTCGGGTGTGGAGAAGTTCATCTTCCGCCACAACAGCCCCGAGCACCTGGAGGAGATTCTCTCCAAGCTGGACCCGGCGCGACCGAAGATCGTGGCCTTCGAGACCGTGCACTCGATGACTGGCGACGTCTGTCCGCTGGAAACGCTCTGTGACGTGAGTTGGGCCCGACAGCAGCTCAGAGGCGCTGGATGCGAATCAATGGATCTGTACTGATACTATTTGTATTATTCCGGTTGTGGGTGTCTTAACCCGCGCCCCACTGGGGGGGGGGGTGTTTGAACACCCTCATGTTTTATCAAGATACGAAAAAACGGCGGGCGCGTAGCGCCCGCCAAATTTTGGGCATAACTCATTCACTGATTCTTTCCGGACATTTCTGCGAAAATTCAACTTCGTGTCAGGTCAGGTAGGTCACAGGTTTAGGTCCGTGACCTACCTACAAAAAACGTTTGCGGGTCGTGCCATGACTACAGTTTATAACGGGATTTGCTATCAAACTTTTAGGAATACATTAAGTCATTACGTATCTACCAAATGGTACTATCTTGGATTTTTTGTATCGGGGGTGACTTAGGTCGGGTCAATTTTGCGATTCCCATTTAAGTCAATCGGAGAAATAATCAAATGCTTTTTGTCGACTATTCAGTCCATTTCCTTCTGGGGTATGACTGTTATCATATGATATTATGTACTTATCCAAGTGCGGTTCTATTCAGGGACAACATTAACGGGATATCTGAGGTCTACGGACGGTCCCCATTACCTTTTCGTCACATAACTCTGGCCATAATGAAGATAGCAGAGCTCAATTTATACCAGATGTGTTTGTCTCGTCAAGGACACATCTACGATATGCAACTTTACCTACTGGGTCACCACTTGACCCTTGAACTGAGGTCATTTTTTAAAGTTGACCTAACATGATCAAATTTGACATTTTCAAGCGCCTTGACGAGGCCACACGATGGCGTAAACATTTTTTGACTTTAATGACCTCTAGAGCCTAAAACTCTTGACCTGAGGTCAATTTTGAGGAACATAGGTTGCGATTGCAAATTTCACTCTGGCTAGCCGATTGTCTTTTGAACGTTTGTTTCTATGTACGATAGCAATAGTTTCCGAGATATTTGGGGGGTTTTCTGGAGGGATGTCCTAAAACTTGAAAATTTTTACTTCGATGACCCTCGGTGACCTGACTTTTGCTGAGCGAAAAATATAAATAGTTTTCGAAATGATTTTCGATAACGGTTCGAATAGTGTCTTTTGTTTTTGTCTACGTCCGCATGGGAGCGGAAGTTGAGGGGGGGTGTTTGACACCCTCTAACTCCGCTCCCATGGCACGTAGACCAAAACAAAAGACATTGTTCGAACCGTTATCAAAAATCATTTCGAAAACTATTTTAGACTTTTTTTTCGCTCACGTCAAAACGCAGGTCACTAGAGGTCATCGAAGGTCAAATTTTCAAGTTTTAGGACATGCTCCAGAAACCCCCAAATATCTCGGAAAACTAATGCTATCTAGAAACAAACGTTAAAAAGGGGACAATCGCTAGTCAATAATTTTGGCATCGCAACCTATGTCTCAAAATCTGACCTCAGGTAATAGTTTAAGGCTCTAAGGGTCCATTCAAAGTCAAAAAAAGCTGATTTATTATAAATTTTGTGAATACTTCTTACCAACAAGAAACGCTCACAATGTTTACGCCCATTCGTGTATGTCTCGTAAGGCGCTTTGAAATATGTCAAATTTGATCCATGTTTGGTCAACTTAAAAAAAAAATGACCTCAGGTCAAGGTCAAGTGGTGACCCAAGTAGGTCATGTTCATATAGTAGATGTGTCTTCGACGAGATAAACAACTGGTGTAAATTGGCAGCTCTGCTATCTTCATTATGGCCAGAGTTTATTGAGAAAAGGTGTTGGGGTGAACCTTCGGATGACGCTGCAGTGACGCCGCTCACATGTTCCTGAAGCAGAACCTGCACTTGGATCATACTAATTCATATGATGATAAACATCATCCAGAAGGAAATGGACTGATTATCGTGCGCAAAGAAAGCATTTTTAGCTCTTATTTCTTCCGTTGACTTATAATGGGGGATCGAAAATTGACCCGACCCTAAGGTACCGGATACACAAAATCCTGAAGTGTACATTTGTAGATTATAATGACTTAATGTATCTAAAAGTTTGATGTATCGATCCTTATTAAACTGAGTCATGGCAGACCGCCAAACGTTTTGTTAGGTAGGGGTCACTTGACCTGACTGGTGACCTGACCCTGGCATGACGAAACTTGGATTTTTTCGCAAAATGTCTGGAAAGAATCAGTGAATAGTCATGCCAAATTTGGCGGCGCTACGCGCCGCCGTTTTTTCGTTATCTTGATAAAACTTGAGGGGGGGTTCAAACACCCCCCCCCCAGTGGGGCGCGGGTTAATGCTTGTGCCCGTGAGTTAAGTAAGTTGAGTTGCTGTCTAGAAGCTATTCGAGCTCTCGCTTTGCATACCCACATAACACTGACACATGGTAACCACATGGTAATCATGAAGGCTGCCCACCTTTCCCACATGGTGCCCACATGGTTTTGGAAGAGTTTTACACATGGTTACCATATGGATTAGTACCCCACCTTCTAACCTCCAGAAACCCACATGGGGCCCATATGGGTATGCCCACGTCATCCCCATGTTCACTTGTGCCCACCTCAGCCCACATGAGACTCATGCCAATACCATGTGCAAGCCCATGCCCTGCATGCTGAGCTCACGTAGCCCATTTGGTAACCACATATGTGTGTTAAAGGGAATGTTTCACATTGACATAAGATTTGAGTTGAGATGGCCAATTTGTTGGATTTCCATTGAAATTAAGTATTGTAGAAGTTAAAACACCACAGAGGTCTAATCCGAAAGTAAATTTTGAGTTTTGGTTTTTGGACATCTGCAAAAAATACAGGCCTAGTGTATTAGGGTAGCCTCTTAAAGCGATGTCGGTCCATTCTTTTTATCAAATGTTGTGAAAGTTAGACTTGTTTTAGCATTTGGCTATACATTGGCCATACACTAGTCATACATATTTGCCACGTGAAGGTTTTTTCTTATTTTCAAAATTCCTTTCAATATGACTCATTCAGCCAAATAACAAAAACTTAGTTTTTCATGAAATTGAGGCCACTGTTTGTGAGAAACAAATGATCAGAATCGTGTTCGCAGCAATTACTTCATATTTTTCACCACAAGCGGGTCATTGACCACTTTTCAGAAGAAGTGAAATTCCTTTAAGTGGGTAGGGAATGGATGGCGATTAAGTGGTTACACCACTTGGAGATGATTAGCCGTAGAGTCTGATCCCGGATATCACTGATACCCGATATATGATGCCTTAGCTATGCATCGCACTCGTCTTGGCGTACATTCATTCATTGATTGTGGGATGTGTCACTGCTAATTTAACTTTCTGAATGCTGTATTTCGTCTGTGACTGGCTGCCCTTGAGCCCAGACATTCTCTCTGCCGTTTGTATTGTGAGAGGTTGCGTGAGATCGCGTCATGTCCTCCGCCCGTTTCGGTTGGCCGGGATTAGATACTACGTTCGTCCCTTGAAGTAAGGCACAAGGTTGTGGATTTATATCTCTTTCGGGGTGCTCTGGTATCCCCAATATTTATTTTATCATCCCCAATAATGCTTCAGCACCCCCAATGTGCTGATGCTGTATTCAGCGGCGTATTCAAAGGGGGAGGGGGTCCTACGGTCCCTAGGACCCCCTCTCCTTGGGCTGTTCGTGGGCCCCGTTCGCCGAGCCCTTTGCGCCCGTTTTCAAACAGATGGCCTGACAGTCAAACAGATAGCCTTTTGTTTTTATAAAGTGCCAAAAGCGAAACAGACAAAAACTATCACGCAACTTACAAGCCAAGGAATCTACTAGTGTGCAGGAGAACCCTATGACAAAGAGCGAGGACTCCTTCAAGCATTCCAAGGGCCCCCTCAGGCCTGGCAAGGGCTCTATCAGGCCTGGCAAGGCCAAGGGCATCTCTCAGGCCTGTGGCAAAGGACCTTTCCGGCCTGGCAAAGGTCCCTCTCAGGTCTGGTAAGGGCCCTCTGACACCCGTAGTATCCCTTTTTTAAATCCACACCTAGGCAAGGCACATGAGTGTTGCAATGTGGCAGAGCCATTGCCATAGTCATTGATAGGTTAATGTGAGTATTTGTCAAATGTGTTTTTATATTTAATTGATGAAGAATGGTATCAGCACAGACTTGTACATTAACCTCGCCTCACGGGGGGCTGAGATGCCCACCGCAGGTTTTTATTAAATAACTTCTTACACTGCGGTGAATCTTTCTGAACTTTTCAGCAGCTGAGTTGACAACAATTATACATATGCTGTCGAAATTTCATTGGAATTGGTTGAATCTCTTGGGAGAAAGTAACGTTTTAATTACGTTATGTTTGTACAAAAACGATAAATGTTGGAAAAATCGTAGAAAATAGTGTTGCAGAAAATGCAGACGGAAAACGGAAAAGACGCAAAAATGCATTGATTTTTAAATGGTTGTCTCGGAATTCCAAAACTTTGAGTTCTTGGTCCCCCCAAAAAACGGGTTTATTTTGGAAAAATAATTACAAATATTTTTTTTAGCCGGAATATATGTGGAAGAATGTAATATAAACAATAGTCAATACACAAACCAAATTCCAAAGCAACATATTTATTTTGGACTGAGTGATGGCTTCCTAAGAGTAAGAAGCATATGACGCAATTTTGTAGGCAATCACTTTTTTGATTTTTTACCAGATACGAACAAGTAAATACCTTTTCTGTATTTCGGAGCCAAAATTGGTCTAGGAACATGCATTTTTTACATTTATTAATTTCTAATTTTAAAGTTTTTGACAGGAAAATCGCTATTCTGGACGTGGTCGAGTCGAGGTCATCCACTTGACCTAGAAGGTCACTCAAATTTCATAACATTAGATTCCTTACATGACAGGCAACATGCTGGTTCCTTCTGCACTGCTCTATGTTGCTTAGTTTGGAAGTTAGCACGGGGGCCTGTCAGCCTACCCGTACGGCGAATGTGAAAAAACTCCCGTAGGGCGAGGGGTCAATAACCTCGAGGGACCTCGACTATAGTTGTGCTACAGGTAGCGACATCTCCGACGGGCAAAATACACATCCTTCCATAAAGTCGCGGATGATTCTTAGTGATCGATATGTGCGTCATTTACTCGATTAGTCCGGTGCTGACCAAGTATGATGTCTATAGTCAGCTGATACACTTGATCCATCGATACCCACACAGCTCTCGCCTGTCGGAGGTGATGTGACCGCTATCTATGAGGGTTAGCAATACTGAAGCTTGTTTTCTCTCCCACAGGTGGCGCACAAGTACGGCGCTCTTACGTTTGTCGACGAAGTGCACGCCGTGGGGCTCTACGGAGAGAACGGAGCGGGGATCGGCGAGCGAGACCACGTCCTCGATAAAATGGACATCATCACCGGAACGCTAGGTATGAAGTGCTTCCGTTAACTTCGTAACTTTGTATCTATTGACGAGGGTGACGAGCGTGATATACTGATATGCTATGGTTGCTATTTTGTATTTTGTATTAATATGTATTTTAAATTTTTGATTCCCTCAAATTCTGAGAGAATCGAGCTCCTTTTTTCTCCCGGCAGCCGGTCCTCTATTCTCTGTCACGTCCACGTTAATCCGGGGCTGGTGGTCGCTGGCCACCGGGCATGGTGTGGTCACCAAGCCACACCCGGCAGTGGTGACCGCTTTGATGGCTTGGGCTCTCCCCGCGGCATCGCATTGTGCAGGGAAGAGTCCTGTAAGTCCATGGACGTGGACGGTCACCCGGTCGCGTTCCACTCGGGCTCCATTTCGATTTCCTATTGCCTTATAAAGCACGCGTGTATCAGCTATAAGCACTAACAGAACTGTTAGTGCTTTATAGCTGATACACGCGTGCTTTATAAGGCAATAGGAAATCGAAATGGAGCCCGAGTGGAACGCGACCGGGTAGAGAGGTCATGACATCGAGGTGACATAGAGGTCATGACATCACAATACAACTTTCTATTGTGATGTCATGACCTCTATGCCCGTATCGCCGCCTCCTCTCTGCCTAACACCAACCCCTCCCTCTTCCACAGGGAAGACGTACGGCAACATCGGCGGCTTCATCGCCGCATCCGCCTCGCTGGTGGACGTGATTCGAAGCTACGGCAGCGGCTTCATCTTCACCACGTCTCTGCCGCCGACCGTGTGCGCCGGTGGCCTGGCCGCCGTCAGAGTCCTGCGCGGAGACGAGGGTCGCCAGCTGCGAACCATGCACCAGGTAACTGTGAGGTATAGGTATACTGGGCCTGGGGCATAGTTATTTGTCAGTTAACCCGCGCGTTACTGGGATATATTTCATAACGCGAGTTAAAGGGAATAGTTCACCTTTAACATGGGGTTTTGATTTGAGATAGCCAAGTTGTGGCGCATGCTCGAAAATGACTTGTGACGCTTTCACATTTTCAAAGAAACCTCTTAACTATTTAATATTCAGTCCTAAAAGTAGGGACCGGGTTTACCCGGTAACTTTAATCGCTGATTGGATTATTTTTGCTGATACGACGCATGATTGTGACGTAGAGATGACGTAAGACTTTGAGAAAAGTGTTTGATAGAAACGCATAGTGCTGGACTGGA
>VOPJ01016502.1:0-37558 GCA_014673585.1 Semibalanus balanoides
GCCTTGGTTGATTTAACGTGGAGTGACAGGTCTGTCACAGTCCTAGCTTTCTCAGCGTCAGCTTTTAGGTATATCCCTACTGTTATAAGCGTGGAGCGCCTGGAAACGTAAGCTTGAAATATCTTTCAGTGCTCAGTAGGAATGTTTAAATGCAAAATGTGATCAACTCACATTATATTTTGGTCTCGTCGATCGGTTTCAAGTGATAACTCCACTTTTGTAGGAAAAAATAATATTTCCCTTTAGGCTTGCGGCAGTAAACGGACATCCCTCTCCCTTCCCACTCAATCCCACCGCCCCTCCCTCCTCTCCCTTGACCCCCTAACTCGTTTCAACTTAGGCTGGACCGCCGCCGCGCTGATGGAAAAGCACCCCCTGACATTTTTGAAATTTTCCACCTATGCACAGTGATGCTGTGTGTCGTCACTGGGTGGATCTCCGCCAGCGGGACGCGGGTGGAGAGACACCCAGTGACGTCACACAGCGGTCGGTGCAGAATGTAAACAAATCGCCGGATGACACTACTTCTTAAGGGCTGGGCGGAGGAGGACGGCCAGCACGGGGTCCAAGAGTGGCTGTTCACGGGTGCCGCAATCTGCTGCGGCCGCTGCGGCCGCTGCGGCAGCAGGCGTGGGGGTAGAGGGACGGTGGGGAATGGTAGTAAGGTATGCAGGTCACAGGACTGCGGCCGCCAGCGATTCCTGCGGCCGGGGAAAGTCAGCCGCAGCGACCGCGAGGCCCGCGGCCGCAGAAAAGTTTGGAGCCGCAGCTTTGTGTTCATTGGCGCGCACTCTCGTGGTGACGTATGGAGCAGTGGGACGGAGCTATCTCTGCGGCTGGCCGCCGGCCGCAGGAACCCTTGAACAGCAACTCAGGTCTGGGAGAGGTGGGGGGGACTCAAGGGACTCGCGGGCCCGGCGCTCGGCGGCCGCCGCCTTGGCGGCCTTCCTCTCCGGGCACCGCCTGTCCCAGGCCGGGTGGCATATTTCCCAAGTGTATACAGCTGGCGGTAATAGCAACCACTTAGAGAGACATCAGTCAGTCAAAAATATAGATATTGCTTTGATTTTTTCGGAGGGCATCGTTCATACTTCATACTTAGTTCTCTTATATATCTTTCAGTTATTGAATATGTTTAAAAAGTTTCATTTTTGGGAACTGTTTTGTAAATTGTTTTTAAAATTATTTTTGTCTTCCCAAAATCACAATTTTCAAATATATTCAAAAAACGGAAGATATATTGGAGACCGAAGTATGGACGATGCCTCCCCAAAAAGCAAAGCAATACCTATATTTTTGACTGACTTGTGTCTCTCTAAGTGGCTGCTATTACCACCAGCAGTATACAGTTGGGAAATATGCGGCCGGGTGAGGGCCTGAGCACGAGAGACAGCGGTAGGCCTGTCCCTCGCACGAGTCGGTGGGGTGGGGTGCGGCGCACTTCCCGCACACTGTGGAGGGGCCCGGCAGGTCCGGTCGAAATGACCAAACTGCCAATAGTGTCGCCACTGTTTCGGCCCCTCCACCAACGGCCGGACGGGGACAGCCAGGTACCCGCAGTACACATGGCTGGGAAGCTGCAGCCCCCGAAACTGCGCCTTGATCAGGGGGTTGGGCCCGTCCTCCAGCGCCCTGAACCGGGTGACTTCGGTCACTCCCTGGACAGCTAGCTCATAGAGGATATTTTCCTCAGTGAGGCCGCCGATCTCCGGGCAGTAAAATAGCCCGGAGACGCTGTTGAGGCGGTCGGCGACGACCGCCTCGACGTCCTTCTGCAGGAACGTCTTGGCCCCCAAGATGAGGGCGTTCTGCTCGCCAGACAGCGTTCTGACGAGCAGGGCGCCAGACCGAAGGGTCTTAGCTGTGGCGACCTCGCCACATAGCGCCACGAGTGCGCGCCGAACCCTGAAAGGGTTGGCGCGCACGAAGGACGTGCCGTCACTCCGGTAGGAAGAATGCCGGCCCGTTCCCGCGTTGGGACTCGCTCGTCGGGGGAGCCGCGCCCCTCTGCGAGGCGCGGGTGACCCCCGACGGCGGTCGGAGCCGGTGGAGGGGCCCGCTTCGTGGCGGGCCCTAGCTCCATGGCTTGACCCCTGATGGGGGTCAGATGGTCCGAGGCCTTGGGGGATCCCGCGTTCTGGCGGGACCGCTCTCCTTGGCCGGACGGAGGGTGAGGGGGGAACCCAGGAGGGGGGTTGGGGTGGGGGTGGGGATGGGGGGGGCTGCCTCTGCCATGGAAGCGGCCGAGATGATTGAAGAGATACAAATTTGTTTGGCAGTACGAGTGAAGCACGAAGGACAAGCGACCAAAAATAAAAACCTACCTAATCTAAATTGAGTGGTCTACCTAATCTAAGTCGTCTCTAGGCAATGCGGCTTCGAGTACGACGCCTAGCTACGACGAAAAGTGCGGAGCGTGAAAAATTTGTATTTGTCACCCGGGCGATCTAAGATCGATTCCGGGGTGGGAGACGACCTTCCGGCAATTTAGGCCGGAAAAAGAAAGCTACGTTAATCCGGTTGATCTGAACCTGGAATCCGGTTTATATTAACCCGGTATAAAAAGCAAGGGACCTATTTTTAAGTTATATTAGAAGCAAATTTAATCTAGTTTCGGCACCCTCAGGAATCACGGCGCCGAAGCGCCGCGAATTCCGAGGGTGCCTAAAGACATATCGGCGCCGAAGGCGCCGCGATGCCAGAGGGGCCCACACATCGTATTATACATTTGGAGACGGGTCAGCTTCGCTAAGTCAGACTTAGCTCAGCTGACCCACTGCAACCGTTGAAGACAATGCTGAGCCGAGGCAGAGCAGCGCAGCAATGGGCGCTGTTACCTCGGCCGACCTTGAGTAATGGTGTTAGTGTAAGGAGCCGGGGCAGAACATCGCAGCAATGGGCGCTGTTACCCCGGCCAACCAAGTGTAATGTATTGTTTGTGTTGTTGTGGGGTGTGATATCCGGTAAAAAGTCCTAACTAGACAAAATCGGAGCCTATTCAAAAGGGAAAACCTGCACGTTTAATTGTGGTGGGATAAAACCCTATGTATATTGATTTAGCTAACTGTGTATTATGTAAGAAATCGAGGAGAAGGCGAGTCAGCTCGGGGTTTTCGTCACCCAGGAGCGTTGGAATATTGAAGACTATATTGTTTTGCTGTGTGTAATTAATGATTGGCTGACGGTTGACGTTATGCTTAGGATATTCAATGAGGAAATGTTTAATAGTACATCGGGGGTGAGCAAAGCAATGATGGCAAATAGGTGGAGGAACTCGGTCAAAAATGTGATAATGTGCGATTTTGGTGTGACCGATTCGGAGTCGCGCTAATACTACTTCCTTCTCTCCAGGGGCGGCGCCACGGATTTTTGGCAGGGGTAGCAAAATTGACTGATTGGGTACGCATGTATCTTTTACCGGGAAAAAGTGTCACGGAAATATACAACACTTATTAATCTCGTGCAAACGAAAATTAAATCTCAGCACATTTTTTATTATTATTAATTGCAGCTTGATGGGTAATCTTTTAGAAAGTTTTCACATGTTTCAGCACATTTTAATTTTGATACCTAGACCCATAAAATATAACTATAGTCTGTTTTACGAGTCTTCTACCTTTACTCAATGATATCAGAGTTACAAGTACGACGCCTTAAACAGCAAAGGACGAGCGAGTCCGAATAAATCCGCGTCAATTTATCACCCGCCCAACGGAGGTTCATTTTTGTGCAAAGCATGCTTTTGAAATATTTTCGCTATGTGTTGTTTTGCCGTCGCAAATCGATCCGAGCTAAACTGATACATTTAACTAAATAGGTTTTGCAGTGTTATTTTTAATTTACATTTATAAGCTTAATGTTTGTAGTCAAAAATACATTTTGGGTGGGTATTAGATGGATTTGATTGCGCTTTACAGCTGCATAATTGTTATCGCTTAGCACCCTTTGCTTTTGATGCTAAGGCGGTGTAATGAAGGAAATATTATCAAATCGGCAATACAAATACTACAGGTGGACTTAAACAGCGAAATACTGCATTAAAATGTATTTTTTTCATACATTTTAGAGACGGTACATTGGTCTACACATTGTTGTTTTTAATCCCTGTACGTCCCATAGGTGCTGAGCACTGATTTAAACTGTGAACACGTCATAAACCCATGAATTTGCGCTTGTATAGCCAGTAGCTTTGCACGTACCACGCGCCGCTGATCGACACATAGTGCATACGCCGGGCGGATCGTTCTCTAACATCTGTTGTTTTGAACTGTGTTCTTTGCGACTTTTGGTTGCCGAGATATAGGTCCGGTATTGCAACGATGTTTTGTAGGTGATTTCGTGGACGGAACAGTGGTGCACGTGCACTCGTGCAATGTGACCCAGCGTTTGAACTGTGCAGCATTGCCAGTGGCGTGGTCTCAAACCACACACCAAATTTCAGCTTAAAGGGACTGTCCCACCTTCTCAAAAGTTATCAAATGTACGCCGCATGTGGTGTTAAATATTAAGTAATTGCTGCGCCGAACGTGATTATGACATTTGATTCTCACAAACAGTGCTCAATTTCATAAAAAGTTAAATTTTAATATTATGGCTGATGACGTCATATGAAGGAATTTCGGAAATAGAGAAAACCTTCACGCTGCCATATGCACGGCTTATGTATGGACAAATGTAAAACAAGTCGACTATCATCAACATTTAGTAAAGAGTGACGACGTCATCGGCTTAGGGTCCCCGTTCAAATACACTGGGGACTAGGGGATGTTACAGATGTCAAAACCAAACTCAAATTTCTTTGTGATTCGACCTCGGTGGTTATTTAACTTATTCTATACATAATTTCAATGCCTAGCACGGAAAATGGCTATCTCAACTCAAAATATACTGTTAAGGTGGGACAGTTACCCTTTAATTGGTCCAGTCCGTTTTCTCAGCCTCGGCGCCGGTCCCGCCCTGAGGTGAAATGGACCGGCCGCGCTGGTCCTGTGCTGAGCCAGGCGGCGATACGTGGTGGCTCAAATGTAAGCACACATATTAGCCGTTTCACGATGGCTTCATTTTGCGTTCGAAATAAGTTTTTAAAACATTTTAAAATGTTTTTAACAGTTTTTGTATGAAAGTTTTAGTATACGATATATTCCAAGAAAAATAAATTACTGATTTAGGCGATATNCGGTCAGGCTGGGGGCGGGGGCGGGGGCGGCAGGGGGGATGGTCGCTGAGGGCGGTCGCTGGGGGCGGTCGCTGGGGGCGGGCCAAATAGCGGGACGTTACGGCGTCCTGTATCGCCGCATCACAGAGGCGATGGCGGGCCGCGCGTGCCATTCGAGGGTGGCATCGGGCCACCGTCACGGCGTCCCTTCAGCGCTGGTGACACTGAGCTCTGCGGTGACAGTGTCACCAGCAAACAGATTGACAATGTATGCACGGGTAGGACCTGATACTGGGGATTGTTGGTGACAACTAATAGGCAGATACTTACGCTTCAAATGTGAAGTTAAGATTGTTGTTTACCTGGAACGAGTTATCACACACGGGTGGTACAGTATATTGCTATATCAACGGATAATATCGACGCCTGTCAAGGGTGGAGTAGACGGATGGTGACAGCAGCTGCCGCAAGCCTCCACGTGTCACCATGACAACTGCTGTTTGTAGGGGACTCGGGCATGGGCCCATCAGAGGAGGGGGGTGGCATGGGCCATGCACCTCAAACTACCTGAAATCGGCACAAGTTTGACACATCCTGAGATAATATAAAATCTATGCAACTTTTACTAAGGAAAGTTTGTTTAAAATTAGTTACAATCGATGCATCGGATGCGTTTTTCAAAATAATGGTGTGATACTTTTTGGATTTGGCCCCCCAAACTAAACCAAACCACCCGGTTTAGATCCACTCCTGGGCTCAGGGGTGTGGGTCGCTCGGACTGCGGAACGTGTCAAGATCTGTCAGGGCGCGCGAGAGAGAGGGAGAGCGGCACCGATTGGCGGTGACAACGGTGGCCGTCCTGCTATCCCAAACATTCTTACAGCCGCGGTCCAACGCGTCCGTGTACTTTAAGAATCGGAAGCGCCACGCCTGCCCACGAAAACAATATATATTTTGCGTTAAGTGTGAACAAAAGGAACGATTCGCCAAAAACAGCCCAACTAGGTTAGATAAGTTCAAAACAAGTCATAGCTAATAGCTGACGCTTTTTGCATGCAAGCAGTAAGTATGCATTTATGTCTGTCTGTTAAGACGTTGGTCTTCTTGCTGAGCGGAGATCCCGCCGGCCGGCCGCATTCCGTCTGCAGCCGCCTGCCACGCCGGACCGCCGCGCCACCCTGCCTCCCGGCCGACCCGGCAAAACCTGAACCAAAAGGGAAATATTAAAACGTGGCATGCATGCGGTCTATCCAGCCGCAGGCATGCCACTTCTTGTTTTATGTTGTGGCTAGTGCTAAACTATAACAAAATCAAATAGTTTATCTGGTTTTAGTATTTTTCAGGGCTGGTAAAAAGTGTGAGCATGATGCATAAAGTGGAATCCAGAAAATACCCTTTCATGTTTGCTCCGGGCCGAAAAGGCCATTCTGCACACAAGTTTTTTTAGTTTTGGCCCGTGGACAGGTCGTAGGGGCCCCTGGCTTGACCAAAAGGGCCGCTTCGGTGAGTGAGAAGGGCCCTAAACATGCCGAATGAACCCCTAGCCAGCACAGAGGGGCCTCTCAGGACACGGGGTTACGGGGCCACTTTGTTTCAGCTAGATTTGTTCCGGGGCCATCGAAACCGTTATCACCAGCTCTGACTATTTCACATAACCATTGCCTATTTCATATTCAATCTGATATATGTATGTTACATACATACATACGGTTGGCGTCTTGACATATCCTCGTCTACCCTGCCACATAATTCGGTTTTGCCACAAACACTGTCCACCCTTCCGTCATTCACTGGCGGCTCCAGGAGGGGTGTGGGGAGCGTTCATGCCCCCAAACCACCTGCAATCGGCACACAATCACACATTTCCTTAAATATATAAGACAATCTAAGCAGCTTTTACTAAGGAAAGTTTGTTTTAAATCAGCTATCGATGTATAAGCAAGCGAAAGTCGATAAGTTTTCAGAATTGTGTGACACTTTTGGAAATATGTCCCACATACCAACCGTGCCCTCCAAACCACCGATCTGGATCCACCAATGCCGTCATTTATAAACATTCTTCGCACATACTCAGCTGCGACATTTTGTTCCTATCTACCTCGGTCACCTGAGGGCTCGCCAAAACTGTCAATTGTGTGTCTGCCTCAGTGTCTCACCTCGACCGTCAAACCCGACCGACGCTCGTTCCAACAATTCTGTCGATTTCAATTAGTTCTAAGCGAAACACACAAATTTCAAATGAATATCTCTAGCCGTGTTAACAATGATTTGGATTTTATAAATGCGTATGCTTTGTTTACGTCGCATAATAATGCAAATTTTGCATTTCAATTAAGTTACTTTACTTTTTTCAATCGCTAAGAGATATTCAATAAATCATTCAATGAGAACCGACGAAGCATTGGGAAGTACTAAGTACTAACATCGTGAAGGAGGAAAGAAAGTTGAGATGGAATTTAAAACAAGTATCGGTATCAGTATCGATATCGACGAGGTCTTGCAGATGTCGTCATGGTATCGGCACGGCTCATCTCGGTATCAGCATTGGAATCGGCATATGCAAAATATACAATTACGAAGCCAAGGAAAAAAGATGAAAAACTGTCTTCCAACTTTGTTGTAAGCGCTTAGCACTTCTTATCACAAACGAGATGTTAAATATCACTCGGTCATCATGACAATCAATCATCTCTAGCACTTCTTAGCATTTCCGTTTAAGAATGCAGATTCTCTCAGCACTTGTTATGTATTCAAATATATATATTTTTTAAAGAAAATATTGCAAGTTTGGCTTAAAGTATAGTATCAGCAAAATTTCGACACAAGCCCGTTTGATATCGGAAAAAGTGTCGGCCGATCCCAAAAAAGTATCGGCGTCGATACATCAATCCCCAAGTTCAATTTCTTATATAAAGATCATGGATGCCCACAAAATAACTTTAATATCAAATAGCAGCTCTTCAGCATGTCCATACTTGCGGTCCGTACCTGCCACAGCTCTCAAAATCCCTGCATATCATATATGATACCCAGCTCATCTTCTTACAACATCCATCTGTCCGTTTGACACCCTCCTCCTGCTAACTGTCTGTTGCGCCGGCCATTTTCAGATAGATCGGCCCCCATCAGCTGTCGACGGTCACCTACGGTGCCATAAAATGCGTCGAGGCGACAAAACCGACGCACGTCTGTCTGCCAATGGGCGGCCCCTGTCCTAGTTCCGGTGACCTTGAGAATTTGGGCGTCGCGTCGCGTCGTCCGGCGGTGACGTGCTGCTGAGCTCAGCTTGATTGGACTGTCAGCTTAAGCTATGCCAGGCTTCAGACCAATGTCTGCTCAGACGCCGCCCTCTGCCCCGAGACCCGTGCTGTGAGCACGACCGGCGTATACCAGAGAAGCAGCAGAGTTTTTCTGTCCAATACCAGAAAGGCTTTATGCGAAGAAAACATTGTATTATAGGAGGTTTCATGTTTTACAGCTCTATGATGCTGATGCTGTGAATCTCAGGAATTCACCAGGAATTTTTCAGACCCGCATTGTATTGCCTATAGCTTGCACGTTCCTCAATATGCTGGCTATGGCTGCACCTTCGTTTACACAATGCATTATATTGCTATTCGCCTATTCCATTATAATATTGTTAGCATGCACTGAATATATGCTTGCTAATTTAATTTAAAAGGATTTCTACTCCTGTTTCCGGCTCGATTTTGTGTTTATTTTATGAATTAACTGAAATGAATAATATCGATGCTTCTTAATCAGTGTAATGACCTCATGCATACCTCCTAAATGGAAATTTGCAGTGAAAAGTAGTGCAAATTACAAGAGGTCTCTTCGTACTATCAAAGAAATTTATATTTTCAGTAATGCAAGAATTGAGTAAAGCATTCTGATTACGTTTATAGGTTATACGTATACGAATACAAATAAATGTTAATACTGGATATTGGATAAAGGGCTCGTGGCGCCTTTTCCATCCCATGGATCACTTCATGCGCTTCGTTATCCCGTTCCCTTTTACGTTCCCGCTACCTGTTACCTTGTTCCGTTTCCGTGACCTGTTCCTGCACCCAAAACCTGTTCCCGTGCCCGTTTCCGTGTCCAGTCCCGTGCCTGCTCTCGCGCCCACTCCCGTGCGCGTGCCCGTTTTTCTGCCCGGTCCGCCCCCGTGCCTACTTAATACAACCCGTTCCCGTGCCGGTGCCCGTTTCCGAGCCTATTTCGGTGGTGTATGGAGTACGATCCCGCTCCCGTTCACGCTACCGGTTCCCATACCTCGCTTCCGTAACCAGTGCTCGTTACTGTGTCTATTCCCGTGCCCATTCCCTCTCCTGTGCTCGTGTCATTTCCACTACCAGTTCCTGTGCTTCGTTTCCTTGGCCATTCACATGCCCAGTTCCTCTATTCCGTTATCGTACCGGTAAACGTACCTGTTCTCGTGCCTATATCGTTGCCGCTCATGTTCCCGTTTTTGTGCCTGCTCCCAGCAAATATGCAAATGTGTATCATAAACCATTCGTTACAACGGCGAATATTCTTACTTGAAAACTGACCACAAGTAAACGTATTTGCGCCACTGCAAATGCATTGATCGGATGAATATCTTTGTCTACATTCTTCTACATTTTTTATCGGGAATTAACATATTATTAACTGTACGAAAATCACCGACGGGCGATTTGTACAAAAGAAATAAAACAAATAAACAAGCCGCAGAACCTCGGCTTAATTATATATAACATTAAACAGGTGACCGTGGGTAGCGTGACAAGCAGAAAATAAAACTACATATTATATATATGTCATAAGAACTTCTCTATCTCTTTATCTGGGCACTAATGGGCTAAACATAACCAGGCCATATATATCCCCCAGTAGAGGGAGAGCAATTTTGTTGCACTCCCTGACAGTTAAATGTTTCTACGTGTCAACATATTTCACTCGCCAGCACCGGTGAGTCGCCTCGTTCTGTCTCCAGCAGACACCTCTGTAGCAGGTCTGACACTGGGCTACAGCTCGACAAAAAATACTCAGTCGTTCAGACACCACGCATAGCAGAACCAACAGCACATCCATCTGCCAGGCTGTCTCCTTTTGTCCGCACACCATCCACATCCACCTCAAAGTCGGGGCACTCGCCCAGAAAATCCGCAACAAATGCTGTCCACGATGCCAAATTAGCATGTGCGGACATACGAGTTTCCTTTTTCACATTCCTTCCATTCTCTGGTGGTCAGACCGAAGCGGCCTGTCGTCGCCTCCCTCCCGGTCACGCCCCTGACCCCAGACCTGCCCTGCGGCTATTCTGGCGGTATTTCGGTGGAGGGCTCTGAGTCCCGACAGTCCTGCGTCGCCTCCGGCAGTCCTGCGTCGCCTCCGACAGCGGCCTCGTTGCCTCCGACGCTGGAGCAGCTCAGTCCCGCCGCGGAGCGCCCGGCCGGCTGGAGGGCAGCGACGCCAGAGGGGCGCGAGGGGTGCGGGAGCGGCGGCATGCGAGGGCCGGTATTTCGGGCGATCTGACGAGATTCCGCGGCGGCGGACTGTGTCGCGAGCCCACCGTCCGAGAGACGTCAGTCAGTCGGGCGGTGACGTACGCGAACGAATATCGGAGGAGAGCGGAGGTGTCCGGGTGGGACAGACGTGCTGCTAGCGGCAGACGGGTGGCGGCAAAGTGACTGCGAGCGGTGATTCAGGACAGAGTATTGCCAGCAGCAGCGGCTGGTGGTATAGAAAAGCCCAGTGGTGATTTGAGGTGCAGTGCTGCTGATGGAGATCGCAGACTGATGGTGTGAACCGGCCTCTTGGTGACTTTTGGTGTTTTTTGGTCACTTTTGGTGAGCAATTGCTGGCTTTTGGCTCAGCAGAGGACCAAAGACTGGTGCACGCATACTGCAAACGGAAGTGTCGCTGATGCGTTACTGAACTGTGCGGGACAATGCAACGGAGTCAGTGACACGCATTGGACACGGGAGTGTTCAGAATCAGGGGACGCTTTTGAATCAGAAGCGTCCAGGAGGACAGCAACCAGCGACTGATTGGTGAAGTGTTACCGACTGCAGGACTGGAGAGGACACTGGGAGTGTCGACCGGTACAGGAGTTGATAGATCGACAAATAATGATCGTCTAAAGAGGCTTCCTGGCACTGAACGTGTGTTCGTTGCTTGTGTAGGCTGACGATTACTCGCCAGTAGGTGCTGATTGTTTTCCTAGTTGCTTGGAAGTTTCGGTTAAATGTGAGATATTTATAGAAGCAGGTTTACTTCACGTTATATTTACGATAGTTACGTCTATGTGTATGTCCTCGACTAAGCTCACCTGTTCCCCATGCTATTAGCTTTTTAATTGTGCGTTCTCAGCTTTCGTGAAGTAATTGCAACCTTTGAACATCTGAGTCACCCACAACAGCTGGAAGATGGCGGTGTTCAGCTCCGGCTACTGCAAGGTGACCGGGCTGGCCAAGGGGCAGCCGGCTCCGTATTTCATCCCCATGATGCCCGTGTTGTCTCAGAGCGAGCAGGCACAGCTATTCGGCTGCAGAATCACCATGTCGTCTCACATGGAGCACAACTACGTGCCGATCATTGAGTACGGCAAGGGCAAGGGCCTCGGGGTCAAGTCGTGTAGGATCACCGGACACGTGGCGGAGACGATATCGCGGCCGGTACCGCTCCTAGACGAGACGGTCGAGGCAAAGCACGTGCACCGGCACAAGAAGGACCTCCGCTACATGGAGCCCTTCATCAGTCGTCTGGCCAACTCGGGGGAAAAGGCCGTGATGGAGGCGCTAGTGGAGAAGATGGGCAGTGCCACCCAGCTCGACTCGTCGCAGTCCTTCGTGTACGCTCTGCACGACCGGCGCACGGGGAAGGCGGGCATCGTGATTCCGCACACATACGAGGAAGCGATCCGATCGGGCGTCATCGATAGCATCATGCTGTCGGGTGACTCCAATAGCCTGGTGGTGCGCCTGCACGATGGGCCCATATGCACGATCCCCATGGACAAGATGAGCAAGCCGCAGGTGACGCGGATGGTGGAGGACGAGACGCTGTTCGATGGCCAGGGTCCAGACCGTGAGGTGATCGAGACCCAGCGGCGAGAGAAGGTGGCCAAGGAGCAGGAGAACCGAGACCAGATGGCGCTCTACCTGCACGAAATGGAGATCAAGAGGGCAGAGCGGGAGACGAGGAAACAG
This sequence comes from Semibalanus balanoides, assembly GCA_014673585.1. Lineage (NCBI taxonomy): Eukaryota > Metazoa > Arthropoda > Thecostraca > Balanomorpha > Balanidae > Semibalanus > Semibalanus balanoides. Next base: position 12,355 of record VOPJ01016502.1, read on the forward strand.
GAGAAGATGAAGGAGATGATGATAAAAAAGATGGCGGAGAATGAGGAGGCGGAGCGGCGTCAGAAGGAGATGGACGGGGAGATCAGGAAGCAGTACCAGGAAGCGGCGCAGGTGAGGGCCGAAGCGGAGGCCGCCAAGGCTGCTGCAAGAGAGGTCCGGCTGGCAGAGCGGGAGCGGAAGGAGGCGGAAGCCAAGGCCAGACGTGCTGAAGAGCTCGCACGGGAGGCAGAAGAAAAGGTTCGCCAGGAAGAGGAACGAAGGAGGGCAGAGGAACAGGCAAGGCAAGACGAAGAGGAGGCTGCTGCGGCCGCCCTGGCCAATGTTAACCCGGCTGAGATGTCTGTTAATGAGTTGTTAGAGCACATGAGGGAGAATGCCGGAGACAAGGAGCTGCTTGAGGAAATGCAGGAAGCGGCAAGTACAGGCATGTCTTCCAAGCAAATAGTGGATATGATTTCTAAGACCGCAATGGAAGCAATTGAGGAGAAGTTTGCGGAGTCTGAGGAAGAAGATGAGGAGGAGGAATCAGAGGAAGAATCTGATGAGTCTGAAGAAGAATCGGAAGAAGATAAACCCGAGGAAATGGCGGATTCTATCTTACCACAGTCCGCAGAGACGATGGTAGAAACTGAAGTTGAACCGATTCCTGAAGACATATCTGAGGAGGAGAGAGAACGTTTGGAAGAAAAACGTCGCCTTAAGGAGGAGCAAAACCGTCTTGAGGAAGAAGAAGCTGAAATGATTAGACAGCAAATGGAGGAACTTCGTCAGGAGGAGTTGGAGAGGAAGCGCTTGGAGAGAGAGGCAAAACGACTCGAGCGACAGCGTAAGCGCGAGGAGCAAGAGGCAAAGGAAGAAGAAAAAAGACTTGCCAAGGAAGCACGCGAGCAGAAAAAGCAGGAAATGTACGAGCGGATGGCAGCAATTCGACAGGCAGATGACGAAGAAGAAACTGAACGAATGAAGAAACCGGAAAAACGGGAACCTCCTGTAATTGAAATACAACGTCGAAAAACGGTGCCTGTCGAGGAGACAATGGGAAGCTCTGAAACTGCTCCCAATGAAGCATTGCCAACCAGTGACGTAAACATAAGCGCGGAAGAGGAGGGAGAAGAAGAAGAAGATTACGATGAAGAGAACGATGAGGAACAAGCCGAGCTTGAACGGGAAGAGGAAAGCTCAGAGGAAGAGTATGAGGCAAATGATAGGGATGAAGAAGAAGAAAGCTATGAAATGGACGACGAAAATGAGATTGAAGAAGAGTCTGATGATGAGAAAACTACTGGAATAGTTTCAGCTCAAATACTGTCATCCCATCACTCAACTGAGAACAGTGTGGAGGAAGACCAACAGGATGAAGAAACTTTGAAAAATTTGCTGGAAGAGAGTAAAGAAGAGCTCGGAGTTTTCGAACATAAGACAGAGGCAAAGCCTTTGCAGAATGTGGTAAAAACTAAAGAAGAAGAGGAACAGGAGGCAGCTGCTCGTCAAGAGGAACTAGAGCAAAAACGTTTGGAGAGGGAGGCGAAGCGACTCGAGCGACAGCGTAAGCGTGAGGAACAAGAGGCCAAAGAAAAAGATAAAAAATTGTCTAAAGAAGTCCGCGAGCAAAAAAGAAAAGAGACGAGCGAACGTATGGCAGCACTTCGGAAGGCAGATGCTGAAGAAGAGGTGGATCGAATGAAGAAACCAGAGAAAAGAGAGGCATCCGCTGTAGAAATTAAGCGTCGAAAGCCAGCGAATGGTAAAGCCGAGAGCCGTAAGCCACCAGGCAAACCAGCACCAGCGGCTGAGCCCACCGGTCGCAAGAAACGCCTGCCGAATCTACAGATACCAGCGAAACCGGAGTCGGCAGAGTTCGTGATCCAAACCAAGGACGGCCGAACTGTGGTCACTGAGGAGGAGCTGGACGAGACGAACGTGGTCGAGGGCCGCATCTCTCCGGACGGCAGGACCGGGAAGTCCAAACTCACACCAGGGCGTGCGCTCCGCACCAAAAAGGGCGTAGAGTTTGTCGCCGGCAGGATGATGAGCACGAAAGACGGAGAGGAGTTCGTGCCGGGCAAGGCCGTGGACCTTCCAGTCGGTGCTAAATTCGTGCCGGGTCAGACGGTGTCCACGAAACACGGGCCGCATTTCGTCGCTGGAAAAACGATAGGGGAAGGTGACCATGTCCAGTTCGTGCCCGGCCACGTGGTCGACCTGGGCGGCAAGGCGAGAGAGGTTTTCGTGCCAGGTCAAGTGATGCAGACCGATGAGGGTCTCAAGTTTATCCCTGGTTCTGTGTACAAGTCGGCGGCGGGCCCGTTGTTCGTGCCAGGTCAAATGATCGACGGTCTGTTCACGCCGGGTCAAATTATCGAGACGGAGACGGGTCCGCGGTTCGTGGCATCCGCGACCGACCCTGAGCCAGAGGAGGAAGAGATAATTTCCTACGTTGTGCAGAGCTTCGACCTAGACCCGCTGGAACTGGACATGGTCCAGTACCAGTACCACTCCCCGGCGCCCTCGCCGACGTTCAAGGGCCAGACAGTCCGCGAATCGCTCGACCTAATGCAACTGGCCGCCCAGGGCCACCGAGCCAAGACCATCCCGCCGCCGGTGGTGCGCCCGCCACCGCCCAGATCAAAACGTCAGGTCTACGAATCAGTCAGTGGCACGCTGCTCGACTGTATCGCGAGAGTGGCGCGAGCGGCGGCCGGCGCCGGCGGTCGGCCGCCCAGGGAATGTCTCCGGCAGGAGGCCAAGCGCGTGCAGCGCGTGCTTGCCGATGATCTAAATAACCCGCTGCCACTATCAGATGTCACGGCCTTTCTCAAGAACTGTCTGACGCTGCCAAGTCCGTGCGACGTGATCGCCCAGTGGACAGACGGTCTGTTTGGCTACAGCGAGGTGGGTGTGTTCCGGCCCCTCCAGCCGATGGTGAACAGGAAGCTCAGTCGTAAGGTCTCCCTGCAGAAGACGCTCTCAGAGGTAGTGCGGCAGGTGCCGGCTGAGTTGGAGCGCGCGCTCACGCAGGACAATGTGCTAGCCGGCCTGACGCACCTCACGAAAAAGGAGATGCCGCGCCGCACGCACGTGGACGACCAGCGCGAGCGCTGGCAGGAGATGCTCAGCGCCATCATCCTCACCTCAGGCAAGGTGATCCTGAACGATGTCTTCAACTCGGTGGCGTACGGTGACGAGGATTTCGTGCGGGTCGTGCTGCAGGACGTGCTGCCCACCGTGTCCGACCTGGCGTCCGATCCGGGCGCGGTGTCGGCGCTGGAGCGCAGCATCCACCGGTACGTGATGACCGGCACGGAGCGTCGTCTGGACAACCTCGTGACCGCCTGCCGCGACCCGACGCTGCTGCAGCGCGCCGGCCTCTCTCAGCACGTGCTGCTGAACGAGGCGATCGGCCTGGCCGCGCTGGAGGGCGAGACGGGCGCCGGCCGCTGCCTGCGCCAGTGCCTCGCCTCGCCGGCGCTGTCGCTGCTGCTGCCGCTGCACTCCAGCGCCGCCCAGCTTCTGCGCACCGTTCTGATGCTCCACACGCTGGCCGAGCACGACGAGCGCCGGCAGGGCTACCTGCACGACCTCGCCAAGTACCCGAGCGTGCTGCGTGACAACCTGCAGTGGGTGCGCTTCCTCTCCGGCGCCAGGCTCGTCGCCGAACACGACCCGCCGAAGCGGCGGCGACTGCACAACGCGGCTTGCATCCCCGGGGAGGTGCTGCAGCTGCTCTCGAGCGAGCCGACAGCCACGCTCGAGGCCGCCGTGCATGAGATCGTGGCCGACTCGGCGCGCCACGTGTACGCCGTCGAGGAGGGTCAGCCGCGGCCGCCGCTGGTCCTCCTGAAGCAGCACTTTGAGGGCATCATTCCGCGCGAGCAGGCGCGAGACGTCATCAACGGTGCAGTGCAGTACCTGCTGGTGGACGAGACAGGGGTGCGGCTGTTCCGAGTGGGGGAAGTGGAGCCGCACCGCGCAGAGCGGGTCCAACGGGCGTCACAGTGGGCAACAGGAGCGGCCACCAATGGCGGGCCGGCAGAGAGTGACGTCACTAGTGGAGTAAACGGCACGGTGAACGGAGAGGAGACCAGCACGGTGGACGGAGAGGAGGAGCAGCCCGCCACGTCTGGAGCCAAGGTAAAGTCCAAAGCCGACAAGGCGGGGGTAAAGGGGAAGGAGAAGGCGACAGGCGTGACGGGTAAACCACCGCTAGCAGGTAAGAAAGGTGCCGGCGCGCGTGGGAGAAAGGTTGGAACTGGAGTACTACCCAGTGAGGTGGATGCTGAGGTAGATGCAGCACAGGTAGACAAGTCTGAACCGAGTCCTGTGGATGTTATCCCAAGTAGTGACGTCACAAGCGGTGGAGAGAGCAGAAATTCTGACCGTCAAGACGAGGATGTGCCCAGAAAGTCAGTCGGGGATGTGATTCAAAATTCCGGCACGGGTACTGATCAAACAAACACACAGTCAGGTCAACCTGCTTGCAGTATCACCGACATGAGCAATGACGATACAAGCTCAAGAGATGAAAGCGTATAGAGAACGGACAATTAAAAGCGAGTGAATGGAGTTGCGGACGGATGTATTGGAACGCCGAATTGGATGTTTTTGTGTGTCGTTGCTAGTTGATATTTTCTTGTAACTTTTCCCCGGAAGGCATTTCTGATGCATTTGTTGACGCTGTTAGAGTCAGACTTTATGCATTGAGTGCTTAATTGCTTTGCAATATTGTTGAAGTGGGCCTAATCGCTGGCCAGTTTAGTCTTGTATTGGTGTGATGTGATGTGTATTTAATGTGCAAGTTACGCCTACCGACGAGAAACCCTCAACGCGCAAGACGGGAAACACTACAGTCCGCACCAAGTACGTTTAACGTTGTTATCGCGCTTCATGGGCATATGATTCATTCACGCCCTTGCTGTGTGCATTGCACTTCAAAGCCATTTATGCATGTTGCGTATTATGCAAAAACGTTTTAAATAATGCATTGGGAATTGAGAGCATTGTGAAGCTAACCCAGTGTCTTTGATGAATGCTGACTAAATAGACGTCAATTAACGAAGTCTGGGTATTTTTTGTATGGATGGGTGTATTTTTATTTTCTGTTGTAAAATTGCATGAAACAAATAATGAGTTCAATGCAAACCGAATCAGAGAACAAATAAAATCATTAACACGCGCCCTGGAAGGGGGCAAAATCCACCTACCCCTTCGGTTTTTCGACCAAAGCAAAAAAAAGTGCAACGTCGTATGGGATGTGAGTGGCAGAATGCGCCGCGTTCTTTTGCATCGCCGTTTTGAAGAATAGAGCTATACCTGTCACATCTATATAAAACTGGTTTAGAAGCCCCGGGTGATGTAGGTCAGCATATCACTCGCAGACAGGTACTATTGCTCCCAAGCGTCAAACAAAATGATGACTTTGGTCGTATGCAGGGCACGTTTCGAACGATCGTTATCCAAGAAAACTTCAGGATGACGCGCATATCATGGATATTTCTGCAGGCTGTCCAGTTTGTGGTGTCGATTTGGATGGATTTCGGTGATTTCTTATATCGGTGACCAAAAGTCAGGGTCAATATTGTGACCACCAACACTTATTTGGCAATAACTCTCGACATAATAAAGATAGAGACTTTAAAATGATACCATTGTGTTTGTCTTGTCGAGGCACGTCTTTCAATATGCAACATAACTTTATTGGGTCACCACTTGACCTTGAACTGAGGTCAAATTTCCAAGCTGACCTCACCTGTAAAAGTGAACAAAATTCGAAGTGCCTAGACAAGAAAAACATGACAGTGTTAAAAGAACTGCTTTATCGTTATTAGTTAAAAAGTTATTAGCAAAACTATTTCTTGGAAAACAAAATATCCTTTTGACCTTCAATGACCTCTGGACTCTGAAGCCTAAAATATTCACCTGAACTCAAATTTGATTAAATCAGCTCGATTACAAACTTAAATATATTTGTATTGCTTATTCCTGTTTGCTCCTAGCTATCATAGTTTGCGAGATAATTGGGGGTAGGTGTCTGTAGCAAAGTCCGAAATCTGGCAAATACGACCTTTGATGACCTCTGATGACCTTGATTTTGACCTGACCTTAAAAAGATAGAATGACGTTCGATAGAGCTTGTCTCGAGCTATCTAATTCCGTTTTCCGCTTGTCGCTACGTTGCGTGGCTTTTGAGATCATAGGAGGGGGTGGGGCGAAATCCGTCCCCCATTCAAGGCGTGTTATTCTCAGAGGCCCTCCAGAGTCCAGGGTGCGTTTTAATATGTGGGTACATACGCGGCGGCAGATTTCATTTTCCGGACCACTCCATAAATACGATCGAAAGTTTAACAAATCCAGTTGCGTTTCTGACAGACATTGGACTAGCGCTAGTCAGGGCCGATTCTCGCCAAGAAAATAAAGCAATAATCGCCTCTAATTATACAAGATCAATTGCACACATCTGAATAATTATTCACTGGTCATTATAAATGAATATTTATTTATCGCCAGAGCACAAGTATAAATAATTGCACAAAGCCTATGATTGGTTCCTACGAAATCACACAAACGCGTCACAGCTGGAAACGTGAGATAATGAGACGGTCAACATTTTGGGGTAAAATAACCATTGATTTGCCCCCTCCCAAGTATTTTCGGCTGAATGCATTTGCGTAACCTGCCCCTTCCCCACACAATCCGCAGACCGCAACCACTTCCCTTCTATACCTTCTCAACATGTTCTTAATGCAGTGACCTATTCAATCAAGTAACCTTAATTCACTGCCCTGCATTGAGGAAAGGCTGCGGTAAAAACACATTGTTACGAAGTACGAACTGAAGTAATGAGCTACTTTACGATCGATGCATGATTGACGGATATAATTTGACCATAGTTAATCGGTCAATAACTCTCAATAGACCACTGTTTGCATTTTCCATTATAGTTACTGAGCTTTTCTTTTCACTTTTTCCATTATAGTTTATTTGCAGTAGCCTGGTTTCCATCACTGACAACGTCCAACCACTCAGTTCCGCAGCTTGGGCCAATGCAGCACAAACTTGCCAATGGATGGCAGTTGTAGTTGGACTACCGACTGGATCTGTCTCGTCCACGTGGTTCGGTCAAGTGGCTTGGTTAATGACCGTTACACTATCAGTATTGAAACATTACAATCGGGGTGTTGACAATTGAGAGACGCCAGGCTTGGTCGAGAGAGCGATCTGCTATCAATGTTTGCACGGAGTCTGATTGGACGTCCTGACTGTCCGTTAGGATGCAAACTCGGGAAGAGACCGATACGGCGCAGGTGCGGCATTGGAGCGTCGTTTCGCGCCGAGCACTCGGTTCTAGAGTCAGCTTAGCAGAGCTGTAGCTGCTGCTGTAGTAGGCAGGAGGCGGTGGTGGTCCAGGTAGTTGTGTGTTTACATTGTGTGCGCGCATCAACAACGTGGAATCATTTAGCGAAGCGAGTGTGGGATATTTTCAATATAAGAGAGTCGTATTCGCTGGTGAGGGTATCTACGAAATGTTGATTATGGAAGGGTACTTAAACATCCTGCTCCAAGTGAAAAGTGCTGATATTTATTTTTGCGAAGTGAAACTCTTATGCCAAGCTCTATATTCAGTATTTGATCTTGAGGTTGTTGGTTTGGAAGTTGAAGTCAGTGGTCCATCTAACTGGACAACAACAGTGGAAAAGGCTGCTGAACAGCATTTTAATCGTATTTTTATAAACCCATCAACGTTTTAACTATCAAAGGCGGATCTAGGGGAGGGGAGCAACTTGAATGGCCCCCCAAAGCCGTTCAAGGGGGCAAATTATGTTTTGCCCCCCAAACGGGAGAGGAAAATTAACAATTTATCGTAAAAATTGCCTTTGCAGCAGTAAAAATTCAGCTATCCACAGCAAAAAAGGCAAAATTTCGCGCACTTCGTGGCATGACACAAGTTTCCAAATTGTTAACACAAATTATCGTAAAATTGCCTTTGCAGCAGTCAAAATCAAGCTATCCACAGCCAAAAGTGGAAAATGTCGTTATGCTTTGCAGTATGACACAAGTTTCGTGATTGCTTATATAAATTTAGATAATGAGAAAATGAATAACATTAAATTTCTTGCAGAGGCTCTTCTTGGCGGTAATTGCTGGCACCAGAGCCCACTCTCTTTATCAAATATTAACTTTCAAGCGGGCTAAATGTTTAGCTAGTCTGCTGAGTTGCGAAAAAAGGCGACGCGAACGCAAAAAGACGCGGACATCGGCACCCGGAAGCTGCTCTAATGGTGCCCAACTTGCTGGACTGAAGAGCTAACAGTGGGACCAGGCCAGGACCATCTCCCGGAGCCATCTCTCCCCAGTCTCCTCCAGATCCGCAGGGACCATTTATGTGCGGAAAAGTCGTTCTGCCTCTAGCTGTTTTCAAACCATTTGCGCTGTTACCAGTTTTTTTGTTACAGTTCGATACATATGTAAACAGTTATTATTATCATACGTAGGTACATACCATTGAGCGCTGACTGCCACCTGTCATCGTGATTTGCTATCCGAATCATATGTATATGAAAAACTACCTTTATTTATATATGTTTCATTCTACCGAGATTTGCAACCAGGAATAGGTACTACCCGAGGCTTGGCTCCGCTCACGGTCTGGTTCCAGTATTAAAAAACAATTCCCCGACCTAAATTAAAAAATTTCACGCCGCTTCACGGTGTCATATTAGAAGCAATCGTCATAATTAAACCATCGCTATCGCCTTCGGTTCGTTCTTACGGTGAATTGAATTAACAGGATATTAAGCTTCTTATTCTTTATAAGACCCACCGCCTATTTTTCTGGGTTTTATCAGGCAAAGCCGTAAAAAATCACGCCGCTTCGCGGTGCTAAATAAGTATCTACTATAACATGAAAATGCACATTACAGATGCTGCAAAGGATTGAATACAAACAGATTTTTTTTCGTCATTTTAGCCGATCTCCCACTAAAAGATATTGGCGACGCCCCTGGGTACAGCTGACAATTAACAAGGTTTTTACCAATGTAAGGCAGTGTCGGAACAACAAAAACTGCAAGCTGACATCTTGTTGAAACCCTGAGGTTGCAAAATAAAGTGGCCCAAATCCTGGAAGAAATTAGATATTGGGGGTAGGTAAGGTTCGTTAAAATGGTTTGCCCCCCCGACGGCCGGCTGGATCCGCTCTTGTTAACTACCTAAAGCCGACCAGAGTTACTTAAGTTAATTATTGTAAAGTAAAATAATTCAGACGAACAATGTTACGTACTAGTGCAAATTTGCTAAAATTTTGTGCAATCTACACTAATTTACGGTGTACCCCATTTCTTTGTACGTCCTACTGTATTACCTATGCAATTGCACATTTAACGCATTGCTGAAGCAGCCAAGATTGCCAGATTATGATACGGCCATTTTAGTTTAAGCTCTGATTAATTTTTCATGGAGTTAGTTATAATTTAAACGGAAAGGTGTTTTCTTGCCTGAAACGCTTCATGGCAGCGCTTTACCTAATATTCAACCAAATATCAAACAAGGCCCCTAAGCGTTCATCTAACCGTTGTTTCTCACCGCAGATTTCCGAGACATACGTGGCGGCAGAGTCGTACTCTCCGGAAGGTGATGTCACCGGCGGCATCCAGCTCAAACAGGGCCAGAGGGTGGAGGTTCTCGATACGTCCGGCAAAGTCAAGTAAGTCACTGTATACGGAAGCGATATCGGATGTAATGGCATACAGCATAGTGCATACTGCTTCATCAAATGGTGCAGTCATCGCAGCAGTCATCCTCATCGCAGCAGTCGCCCTGGTAGTGTTCAGTTCTGGTAGATTTGAACTGTGTAGTTACATTGACTACATTGTACTTACATACACTGGGATGAAAGTTAGTCGGAACATAGACGTATTGCCCATATTGCGATATTACCTGCGCAATTGCTGATGTTACTCATTGTCTTCACGGTAACTTAGCCAAAGTAGGTCGTTACTCGCAAAGTGAAGTATAGGTATGCTGTATGCATTCCAAACGTGGTTCCAGGATTTCGGTCAGGGGGGGGACGACAATTACAAAAAGTTGCGCCCTACCCATGGGCGCCACCCGGCCCAGGGGGAGGGGAAAGGCCAACCTAGCGCCCTCTGGATCTCTGCTTGCATTCACTGGCTTGTCATTTCGAGGACATTTTACATTTAAAACGAATAAGAGGTGCATAAATACTCGTATAGATAAATATTGCTATAAGCACTTGTAAATGAAGTTTGAGGTGGTCATGAGGAAGTAGTAGGTAGCCTACCAGTATACCCTGGTGGGAAGAGCGCTGGACTGGTGATCACAAGAAGGTCAGACGTTCGAGCCTCCCCACTCTCCCGAGCGCGACCGGACCCATGTATGGATGTTTGCGTCCGAATGCCTCAACGGATCAGCGTGGTGAGACGTAAAACCCCAATAAAATACTAATGTTCAGTGGTAGGTACGGTTCCGCTAATCTACTAATCGCTAATTAGCGAAGCTAACTTTCTATTTAGCGAATTAGGATTTCCGGTAACTTTGGAAACCGGTAGTGGACCAATTAGCTTCCGCTAAATTTAGTTCCACTAACTTTAACTCTGGTAAGGTACTGCCGAAACTAATGTAGATACTACCGAAAACTTGACGTCGCTATCTGTCATAGTTGTCAAGTTATGGAGAAAATCTGGGAGGGGGGATATATCCCCTCCCTACGCCACGTGGTTCAACCTAAGGCCTTAGGCCATCCTCAGGTGTAAGAGTGGGGAGGGTGGACTGGGAACAGGGGCATAGCTTCTCCATAAAATTTTGGGGCTGAGTTGGGAAAAATTGCATAATGTACCATCGAATTCCACAAATACAGATTTATCCTCAGATTTGACCTACTTCCTCGTCCAAAATTGGGAGGGGGCTGAAGCCCAAGTTGGGGGAGGGGGCTGAAGCCCCCTTATTGAATAGGAAACTACATCCCTGACTGGGGAGGTAAGGAATATGGAATGACAGGGACGAAGCTGCCCTCCGGCCCTGTTTAAATAAACTGAATTAAATGAACAAATAATTTATTTGTTCATTTAACTATTTGTTTACACATTAATCATCATTTGAGCCTAGCATGCAATACATCAATAAAAATTGTATAAGCTACAACCTTAAAATTTCAGCTCTTGTAGTAGATACTACAAGAGCTGTTTTTAAGCTGTTTTTGTCTGTTTTTAACGGTTTTAGAGCCAAAAATGAAGCTTAACTCATATAATAATAGTTAGCGGTTAGCAGTTAACGTTAGCTTCCGCTATTCTTTTTTTGACGGTTTAGCGTTTCTTTAGCTATAGCGGATTAGCGATTAACGAAGCTAACTTTTCGGTTAACTGTGCCCACCACTGCTAATTGTTATAGATGAGGTTTACAGGGTACCGATACTTCTTCGTTTTTCATTCGTGAAGTCCTACGAAATGCTAATTGCACCAATAGCAACAGATATGTACCTACATAGGCGTAGGAACGTTTTGAAAAGTGTGTGTGGGGGAGGGGGGGGGGGGGCAGCCATTGGCAGATCCAGACTCTCTCCGACTTCCGTGGGGGCATCTTTTTATGGCAAAAAGGCACTTCATTTTTTTCCTCCGTGGATTTGGACCGGTCACCTTATGTTGGTATTCAAACTTAAAAACCTCTCTTTTTCATCATTCATCATCCAAACTTAAAAAAAAAACACTCTTTGGGGGGGGGGAAATCGTGTTTTCTGAAAAATCACATCGGTTAAAAACCATTAGGGAGCTATACGTAAGTCAAAAATATAATATTGCTGTATTATTATATTTTGGCATCGTCCATTACACTTGATTCTCCATTAAATATTCCGTTTTTTAATAAGGTAAAAAATGATTTTGTGGAAAGAAAAAATCAAAAAATGTTTACTTTAAACATATTACACAACTGAAATACATATATCATAGAACGAAGTATGGACTAACGTATGGACTCTAAACCAAAATCAAAACAATATCTATATTTTTGACTGACTGGCTTTCTAAGTGGGATAGTCTGGATTTTGTATTCGACATTTCCGAATAGCACACTGGCATCGTCTGACCTAGAATGCGGCTGCTGCCATCTGCCACAGGCCATCCCTATCAGGACCTAAATATTGAGCGCCTAACCGACTCGAATCCACGTCGACGGAAGGGGGGAAGGCAGATATATATTCTAGCGCTCTCCCGATTGAGCTACGCGGCGAAGTGGGGACTTCACTCTGGCGGACGGATATTGGACCAAAAGTAGAGGGAGCAGTTATTGTCGTTGGCCCCTGTCTAAAACAAACGGGGCCTTCGTCCCCTGGTTCCAATTGCTAGTTTATACTTCTATAAGCTTTGATATCATAACTTTAATAATTACGACGGTCTGAGCAAAATCACTGTTTTTGGACGTGGTCAATCTTAAGTCGTTTTTTTCACTTGACCTGGAAGGTCGCCTGTTGACCTGCATAAAAATATAGACCATCAGATTTATTACGACAGGCAACATGCTGTTTTTTTTCGTGTAGCTCTATGTCGCTTGGTTTTAAAGTTAGCTTGGTGGCTGTCAGGCCCCTCCCCCGTAGGGCGTAGACTTGTTTACGATTCAACTCTGATTGAGTCGCGACTCATGAATCAAGCAGTTTCTGCGACTCAAACTGATTGAGTCGTTCTAATTTTTTAGGACTCTGGCTTTGAGTCGTAATTGAATCGATGAGCTCATGTAGAAGCCATGAATTGAGTCGACGACAAATATTTAGAGCTGACTGATGTCAGGTTCGCGACTCAATACAACACGCATTTTAAGTTCGAAAAGGGAGCCTTCAAAATTCAAGTTTTTTAACCAAGTGGTAATATCCATCCACAACTTCAACTAGAAACCGATGCAGATCAACTATTAAATCACTCTCAGTCTAAGTTGCAAATGTATTCATAGTTTGAAAGGTGGGGATTGAGTCCGTTTATGATTCAAAATGATTGAGTCTGGATATCATTGAACCAAGTCACTTTGAATCGATTGAGTCGAAGCGCCGTTTTTGTCAAGTCTTTGGATTGAATCGGATGCATAACCTTGATATGTCTGATTGAAGTCGTGATTGAATCAACTAACGTAATTTTGAGTCGTTGATTCGGGAAAAAAAAAAAAAAAATTCGGGGGGGGGCGGTTCCGATAAAATAATGAATCTGTTACAAGTCTGGTAGGCGCGTGAAGCTGAAAAACACTCCGTAGGCAAGGGTTAATCTCCTATTTATATAATATCAGTGATTCGATAATAGTGTAAATTATATGGCTTCGAATCTGAGGATGTGCGTAGGTCTTACTTGTTGGATTTTCCCCACATGGGCTAAGAAGTGGGCATTATGAACCTTGTCCCATTCTCTATTGTTTCGGGTCGTGAATTTAAGTTTATAGTACCTTTATGTTATTCTCCCAACTCCAAATTATTCATCTAAAACGCAAAAGAGAGATTTCGATTTGCTTTCTCCAAAGTTTGAGGGGGTCATGTTTATTCATTATCTCCCCCTATGCCTAAAGTGGGGGATCCATCGGGCCTCCAACAGTCACTCGTTCCTGACGGCTATATTGTGGAAGTTGTAAATAATCTTTAATATTTCTCTGTCAACTTTAAAGGAAATAGTTCACCTTCAACGTGGATGTTTGAACTGAGATAGCAGTTTTGTAGCCCGTGTTGAAAAAACCCCTGACTGCAAGTTTTATGGGCTGAAAGGGCTCTCCAGACGAATATCTTTGACTTTTTGACGAAGGAATGTGGGCCATAAATAAGGAATGTAAAGAATGTGGGCCTCTACGCACCTGGGCAGAGGCTATGCAGTAATCTTACGCGACTACTTTCGAATGTCTGATTGGCTGAGCCACGTTTGACGTTGCGGAGGGTACGCATATAATTTTGATAAAAGTAATAATGTACGCCCTTCTGTCCTGAATCGGCGCGATGTATGGCTATTTTTGACATTATGAAAAGAAGTTGTTTTTCAAAATACAGTCAAATCGTGTTTGAAAAAAACAATCCAAGGTTAACTATTATGGAACCATCATCAGTGATATAATAATGCAAAATCATTCAAAAGTAGAGAACCGGTAGCATTGTTGGATTCCCAACTTAAAAAGTGGGCTTTGGCCGTCCCAATTCGCTGTTTTAACGTCAATGCCCAATGGGTTATGGTATTGCGGGGTTGTAAATCCATAATTATTTTCACAACTTCAAAGCATTCATATCGAACAAATATCGGTTCCGGGAGGAGGAGAAATCGTTCAAAAGTGTGTGTGTGTGTGGGGGGGGGGCAGTTAAAATTGCTGCCCCACAGTCTGAAAAGTGTGGGGGGCATGATCCCCTCGGCTCCCCCCGTTCCTACGCCTATGGATATGTATCAATAAAGCTCACGGTCACGCCAGCATCATTCCGAATTTAAAGGCCACCTTTCGGTCCATGACCTTTTAAATCCATGACCTTGAAGGCTTGAACAACTGACGGCCGCGCGAGCCGTCTGCATTGTTGTCGCGTCGCGTCGGCACGCGCCATGCTGCAAATCGCGCGCGCCGCGCGCGCCCACCAGCGTCGGGTTTCAGTTTCTGGCGCGAACAATACGGAGGAGTTGTGCTCGTGGGAGCTGTGGAGATGAGTGCGTTTTCATTACAGCCTGGTGTGTGACAATTTGATAGACTTGAATTGAGAGAACAAACGTTTTATCTGCCGCTTTGTGGACGTTGATCAAGAGTAAATGCTGTTCGGATGCCTCTAAGTGGTGTTTAACTTCCATGATCTCGTGGATCATGGATGCAACAGGAAACTCTGCTGAGCCTGAGTTTCACTCAAGTTTGCTCGAAATAATAGGTAGGTGCTTCCAGGGAATTTCTGCAGCTTCCCTTTAAGTTTATGTCAGGGTTCTCACCATTAAATGTAGGGAGGGGGGGTGGAGTTCATCGGGTATTTTTAACTAGAGTACGCAATTTCTTTTCTGCGTGTTTTAACTATTTTACTTTTGTTGAACAAATCATATCGATTTGTTTTCCCTGTCGACAACAAATGCTACAGACAACCCACGCTGCCACTCGGGCGCTGCCGCTGCCAACGCTGCATTGTAAGAGTTTATCAAACTGTATCAAACTCTATATGTCACCGTTTCCGACGAACCTCACCGGATCTAAAAGTGAATAAATTGGCCAGATCGGTCCAATAGTTTCGGAGCATGAACTCGTCGTCTGCAACGCATGTTTGGTGGCTTTGGTCTACCTATCCTATAGTGGATAGTGGACCAAGCTGAATAAAACTTCAAACGGGACCATTTTTGACCACAACGGATCGAATGATGAAGAAATCGCCCCGCTTGGTTCCATAGTTTTGGAGCATGGGCTTGTTGACAAATTGGGACAAGTTTTGGTTCAATTTAGGCTTAGCTAAATCAGGGTGGACTAAAATGAACAAATCTCCAAACGGCTCAGTTTCAGACCACTTGGAATCGAATGATGACAAAATCAATCAGATCGGTCCAGAAGTTTCGTGCTCGTCTGCTTATTTTTTAAACCCTTTCTCAGCCAAAAATATTCAGCGAACATATCAGAGGTGAATCATTTGACGCATTAGACCAGTGCTGATCGCTGCCTACCTGGTTATCTGCAGAAAAGCCACCTGATTATTTCTGATTTTGTGTTAGTATATATAATGCTTCCACGAACTAGTAGCGACCATTCTCTCTCATGGTCGTCTATCGCCTGCATCCATATTCCCTGTATTCACTAGTGCGCACGCTCCCGTCCCGTAGGCGCCAACGTTTGGACGATGACCTTGACCTGGAGGCGGAGCAGCTGCTGGACAACAGTGCAGCGAAACACAAGATGTCTGTGCGGCCCCCTCGCCGCCACGCCAGCCCCCGGCGCCGCTCCGCAGACGAAGCCAGGTCAGAGGTCAAGGGTACACGACGCATTGTTAGAGATGCAAACTTTGATAAACTGAAGATATGTTTTGAGTTCGTGACCCGTGGGTATTTTTGCTCTTGTAATAAGCAACGGGATATTTTTTTGCACTGTAGACGATGTGTTAAGTAAAGTTTGTCGAATTTATCCGTCGTTTTGTTTCGATACTTTATTTGTTGTTACTAAAATATCATTTGGCTCAGTTTGTCATCTGTCTGCCACCATTTCAGGCCTTTACGTAGTTCTAAAAATGAACCAAACCTGCCACATGATAACTAAGAAAATCAATTACTCCTCGCCTTACGGGGGGGGGAGGGCTGTCAGCCACCGTTTTTTTTTATTGTTTTTATACACATAAAGCGCATCTTTTCTGAAATTGAGAGCTGAGTTACAAACAATGGACAAGTTGCAGGTACCTAACCCCCTGTTTTATGTAATTATTAACGCATTTAATTAAAATATTTTATAGATGTCCAATTAATATTAAATCACGCAAGCGTGGTTTATGATTGCGGTGTAAATCCCATAATAATTTTCACAACTTCAAAACATCATACGAACAAATACGGTCCGGGAGGAGGAAACTTCATACTTTTCCCAAGTTGCTATATTCCCTTTAAAAAAACCCAGGAAAATAAGCGCATCTTTCTGAAATTTGATAGCGAGTTTACAACAATGACAAGTTGCAGGTTACCTAACCCCCTGTTTATAATTGATTAACGCAATTAATAAAAATTTTATGGATTGTCAATTTAAAATAAATTCCCCTGAATATCAGATTAAATAATTAAGAATATTTACGTAGTACAATTCTGCCTTCGATTGTCGTGACGCAATTTACAAATTCAGGCCAATTGAACCTGAGGGTAGTTTTAGAGTTCGGTTACACATTAATTAGTAAAATAGAGGTTCAACGCAAAATCAGCATCACGTTAAATCGCGGGAAATTAAAAGCCACGTGATATAGCGTTTTCAAGCAATATGGCTCATTTGCAATTCACTGCAACTTTACTGAAACAAACACAAAAACTAAAAATTGTGGAATCTACCTGTGACCCAAATCAATAATCTTAACGGCAGCTCAAAGGCATTTTAACGGATTGCTACAGCCAAACGGATCCTAAGGATGATCTAGATCTCTTTCCACTGGCGGATCCAGGGGGGGGGGGCATTTAGGGCCATGGCCCCCCCAAAGACCTAAAGTGGCCTGTTTGGCTCCCCCCCAAAACGATCAAGCCTCATAACAAAAAGCGATCGGTAATATGTTTAATGGCTTTGCCTCTGTTCAATAACTACAAGTTTCGATGGAAACCAACAGCAGGTCAATATTACACAAAAAAACAAACAGAAAGAATGCAGTTGTCCAGGGAATAAAACGCAAAATTTTCCGCCGCTCCGCGCGCAATTAAATACTGAATAAAATATGGGTAAAAATCGGCCGTTTCCCCACGCATTGTTTTGTGCGGCTACTTCTTATATTATTGTGCAAATAGTTCTTTAACAACTTTTTACCACACTTTTAACGCAGAATACATTTTAAGTACGCATATAGCACAATGTGACGCATTATGAGAATGCCAATCCAGGCAGGTCTGTGATAAGAAGTGCGACAGATAGATAAAAGTGGGCCCAGAAATACTATTTCAAGTTTGCTCACGGCGAAAGCCTTCGCACAAAAGTTTTACCTTGCCCCTGACAGTCGTAGGGAGCCCCGGCTAGACCGAAAGGGCCCTGTCGAGTGAGAAGGGCCCAAACCTGCTGAAGGAACCCCCTAGCCAGGACAGATGGCCCCTCAGTCACGGCAGGCCACCTTTGTTTCGGCCAGATTTATCCGCGCCACCAAAACCGTTTTACCACCTATCAGGGGGCAAACACTCAAATTTCCCGCTACGCGCCAATTAGTAACTTTAGTCTTTACAAACAATATTCCAAGCTAGTATGGCTTATTCCAATTAGTTCAATGGTCTTGATTTTCAATTAGCTAATTCAGCTCCAAAAAATGCATGGCCCATGCCATACAATGCCATACTGCATTCCATCCTTCGAACCGTGTTTTCAATCCGTTTTGTGGCCCTTTCAACGCTGAAAGTCGCCAAACCCACTGGTGGATTCAGGGCGCATCCGCGCATCCCCACCCCACCAGAATTGGGCATTAAAACAAGTATTGCCTCCCCAAGCGTTCTGAACTGACGTGAAATCAATATCTTGAATAGAAAACTAGGGAATTACATTTGGCGGAAAATACAATTATCGTAAAAAATCCCTATGTTGCAGTCGAAATCCAGTAAAAAGACTCACAATTCGCGCCGCTCGCGGCAAGTTTCGCCAATCGCATACAAATTTTTGCAAATTAATTTCATCAGTGTCTTGCAGAGCCAATCGCCATCTTTCTGGGTATTTATCAGCAAACCGTAAAAATTTTCACGCCGCTTTGCGCGCTAAACAACTTTTTATAACATAGAAAAATACCTATATAAACATGAATCCATATGTGCTGCAGAAACCAACCGCCTATATTTCTGTTTATTAAAGGGAATATAGCACCTTGGGAAAAAGTATTTAATGATGGAAAAAGAATCCCTGATTACTACTGCATCATTTTGCGAAAAAAGTCAGAATTTGTAATTTGAAAAATATTAATATGTTACAGACGTCACCCACCAATTCTGCGTCACCAAAAGCGATGTGTCTCACAAGGAGCATCGACGGCAAACTTTGCGCCCGCCCAGTGACAGGCTGCTGTGCCGCACCGCACGATGGTGCACCGTAGGCGTGAAACGCGACTGCGGTCGACCGCCCGCTCGCTCGCGCCGGTAGGAACGGCCGCTCGCTGAACCACTAGTGTGCCGAGCCCTGACGACCTCGTGGCGCGGGCGGACCAAGTAACTGAAATACTGGCGGACGGTTCAAAAGCGAAGTGCGGTGGCAATCACAGTGGAGTAACTACTGAGACGTATGCGAAACGTCACAGGGATTTGTGGACGTTGAAGATATGACCACATTATGACCAACGTTTTGCTTGAAAACTCAGCAACGTAGGTCGCTTTGAGGGAAAAATTCGGATTTGGGGTTTCTCAGCACAACCCGACATCTGGCTATCTCAGTTAAAAACTAATGTTAAAGTCATATTCCCTTTAAGCAACCTGAAATTTTCCGCCACTTCGTGGCGCTAAACTTTATTTAGACGGAGTGAGTGAGCCGCGAAGCGCCTCACAACGTAAGTCTACAGATGGCCAAAATCCGACTTCGTCGCTGCGGCTTGCTTGCTGCTTGCGTGGTTCAGGATAACTACGTTTCACGCACTGATTATGCAAAGATACACTATTAATTTTATCGTAAAAATAACACATTGGTATAGGCTACGTGAAAAAATTGACACAACAACAGAAACTGTCTATCCCATAAATAAACACAAAATCATACCAGGCCGAATGATAAGCACGTCTTTTGACTTCGGATTCACCTTCACAGTGAGAATCAGAAAAAAAATAACTAAATGCCACAGAAAAGTGCAGGTAGTTGTTGTTACTATTGCAACAAACAACAATCTTTGCCATCAGTTGCCGGACGAAAATGAAATAACTCGCTCCGTCTGCTTCATGCCATGCATGCTTTACTAGTAATATGGAAATCTATGTTGAAATGCTGCAAAAGCTAAAATACGCACATATTTTTTTGTATCGTCATTTCAGCTAACACCTACTGGAAAATTGTCGGCAACGCCCTTGCAAATGGGTATAAGATAAACGTTATTATTTTCTATATGTGTACCTATATTTCGCAGCATATTTGCTACGGAATATCGTGTTTTTATGTTTTTTCCCTCTAAAAAATGAATTTGTATAAACTTCAAATACCAAAGGTGAAACGGCCCCAGATCCGTGGAGAAAAAAAATTGTACCTTTTGCAAAAAAAAAAAGCCCCCCCAAGCCGACGGCGGATCCGCCAGTGTCTCGTTCCCCAACAAGCTCTGAACCGGCAGACGCTTTTTCAGACAGCATTGAGGCACGGTCGCATTTTGCAAGTAGTTCTGGCAGTGTTTCAGCGAGGGCAGCATTCTGGATGAGCCCACTTAACAGCTTCCTTGGAGTAACTAAAACGAGTAATAGTGGTTAAGAAGAATCCCAGACAGAAGCAACTAAAGACAGCCGTTGAACGCAGTGTGGAATCATCCCTCCGCAGTATCCTAAAGCAGCTGGTGAGTTGAGTGGAGGGTCAAGCTGCCTCAGCCAAACGGAAGCCTATCTCGAACATGTCTCGAGAGATATAAGATGACGCCTTTGTTTGTAAACTTACACAGCATAAATTCTCCATGAATTTCGATAGTTGGTGAACAGAAAGTCATAGGAAACGTACCATTTATTCCACGGAAATTTGAAATAACATGCTTTCCCCCCACAACCCCCCCCCCACCCCCAATCTAAATATGGATGCCAAATTAGTGCCTTAATGACCACTAACAATCAGTAACTGAAAAAACTTTAACATCAAATATCTCTTTGAAATTGCTTTGTATGCAAAAATGTGTATCAACGTTGATCAGCACATTTTTCTTATTATTTTGCACATATTCACCAAACAACCTGCAACTTGTCCATTATACGTATCCTGTGAATTTTATCAAAATTGGTCAAGCATTTCGGGAGATAAAAACGTTTTGGTGACGTAAGGGTCGTAAAAAACGGTAAACATTGGAAAAATCATAGAAAATAGAGTTTTGAAGAAAATTGGAGAACAAAATCAGAAAAAAACTTAAAATGTCATTTTCATTCAAATGGCGATTTGGATTTTTTTCCACCTAAAGGTAATGTTTTTTAAATCCCTAGAAAATTAAATTTTTCAAAGATAACTTAGAAACAGAATAAAGGTATGTGAAAGAACTGAGTTTGGAAAATACCCAAACAAAATTTCAAAGCAATATCTCTATTTTTGACAGTGATGGCTTCAGTGTGTAAGCAACTTATGACGTATTTGTATTTTACTTTTTACTTTTTTGACCAGATACGAACAAATAAATACTTTTTTTGTACTCAGGAGCCAAAACTGGTCTGGGAACATGCATTTTCACTTACATTTATCACTTTCTAATTTTGAGGCTTCGGATCGTTTTTCCCAAGGCAATATAAATCAGGTGAGGGCGTCTGAGCTCGGTTACATGACCGATTCGGCGCACGAGCGCTTGTGGCGAAGGCACTTCCAGTTGGTTTGGTCCATCGCCGTTTGTCGCTGCAATGGGAAACAATGGTTACTCTGATTTTTATGAAATGATTTGCTCTATATTTTTTTTTTCTCGTGCACTTTTCAAGACGCATTTCATCATGAACAATACACAGTTGGCTTTTTGGTGGTAATTGCATTGTAATCATCTTTATTGATAATTAAAAAGTTGATGCAAGCGATTCTGTGTCCAGTCACGTGACTGCCAACTGGTTTTTCGGACTGATCGAGTCCGAGTTGCTTAATGTAATCGAAGCATTTTCTAGTTGATGCTTTCCGTCTAGAGTTATATAACTAGCGCAGACATATATATATATGTTCAGAAGGCTAATTCATCGACACATTTATTGCGCTAACCAATCATTTTGTCATTTTAGTCTATTCATTGACTGCAGGTCACGTTGACTGAAACCAAATGTATACATCAATTCTTTTTGACGTACACCATTGGTTTTTACGCCGTTGCTCTTGTTGCATGGTTGTAGTTAACAGGGGGGGGCTGTCAGCCCCCCCCCGTACGGCGAAGGTGATAAACGTTCCCCGTAAGGCGAGGGTTAATTCGTGATTTTCAGAGAAATGCACTGTTCTCTCAATAGCTTTCGCAATCATGCAATGATATTTGGCATGCCATACCCAACATATAATTTAAAGTTACAAGCTAAAGTTCGGTCGCTTTCAGTATCAATACCTACGTAGGCATAGCCAGTGCACGCTTTCTGCTGTACCCAGTACCTTTCAATCAAAATAAGTCAGATCATCTTTCGTCATGGTCAAAACCCCTGAAGACTGAGGAGCGAGCAAGTCCACTGTCCAGGCAATTTCAGACATATTAAGAAGTTCAAAATCTGGGTTGTCCCGCCAGTCTGCACCTGAACTGTTCCCGCTGACAGTAGTGTCCGCCATGTCCGCCAGGTGGCTGGTGCGGGTGCGGCCGCGGGCGGGCTCCCCGCCGGCAGAGGGCCTGGTGCCGGCCAGCATCCTGCGCCGGGAGGACGACACTGCCAGCCAACAGGGGGCAGCACCGGAAACGCCACGAGCGCGCCGCAAGACCAGCCGACCGGCCGGCAGCGCCGCCGGCGAGCAGCTGGACGACCAGAGGGGGTGAGTGCGGGGTGGTGGCGACGCTGGGTGGCGCCAGGGGCAGGACACAGAGGCAGAGGGGTGCCAGACATTTAGGCAGGTATCCGACCGATGGTCCCTGTTTATCATCGCTGTACGCCATTCTCTTTCAGCATTTATTTTGAACTCACCTCATCAATTTAGTCCAGTTGTTGTGTTAGCGATAAATTAACGTGCGAGTGCGACTACCTGGAGTTTGTTGAATGACTGCTCCATCCGAAATGGAAGAGCTGCGACGACGAAACATTCACAACAAATCAGCCCTGTGAGAACTTTGGCTCGTGTCAAATTCAGTATAGTTGGTCCATATACGACGTTACCACCACGTGCAAAGCCTTACTCACAATGAAACTAATATTATCGCACTTGCTGCTGCGTCTGCAGAGCGGTAGTACAGGAGCTGCTGAAGACGGAGGAGGAGTTTATGAAGGACACTGACTTGTTTCTGCGTCTGCAGAGCGGTGGTGCGAGGTGCTGAGACCAAGGAAAGTTTTTGACGCACTGACTTTTTTTGCGTTACAAGCTGTGGTAGGGCTGGCTGGAGCGGGGAGTTTTGGGACAGACTTGTTCTGCGTCTGCGCCGGTGGTCGGGAGCTCTGGAGGAGGGGTTATGAGGACTGATTGTTTCTGGTTACGCGGGTACGGGAGTGCTGAGACGGTGGAGGTTGTGAAGGCACTTGACTGGTCTGGGTCTGCAGGCGGTGTACGGGAGCTGCTGAGCAGAGAGTGTGAGGAACCTGATGTTTCTGCGTTCGACAGTGGTCGAGGAGTGTGGGAACGAAGGTGACGACATATTGTTCTGCGCTTCTGCTGGCGTGGACGAGCTGCTGACGAAGAGAGTTTGTGACGGCAGGTTGTTCTGCGTTGCGAAGTGGTTGCGGGAGCTGTGGAGACGGAGGGAGTTTGTGAAGGTACACTGACTGTTTCTGCGTCTGGGCGAGCGTGTATGGAGTGCTGGCGGAGGGATGTGGGACAGACTTGTTTTGCGTCTGCAGCTGTGGGAGCTGCTGGAACGAAGAGAGTTTTTGAAGGACTTGTTGTTCGCTTGCAGAGCTGTGGGAGTGTGAGACGGAGTAGGGTTTGTGAGGCACGCAGTACATTTGAGAACTACTACACCATCTGCCTCAGCGTACCCGACTAGCGCGTAAGGAGCTATCTTCGCATTGGGAGCTTGCCAAGTTCCACGAGGTAGAGTACGCTCTAGTGAGGTCAGGGATGAGGAATGGTGTGAAATGGGGGGGACTTGTATTTTTCTCTCGCGATTTGCTCTTTGTTTAACAGCCGTACGGAACTGAGCACAGCTTTAGCTTTCATAAACTTTAATCTAGTGAGGTGTCATTTTGACTTCTATTCTAGCCATACATTTCCTGACATGCATTTTAAGACTTGGTGATTGCAAGGTGGAAGTTCTTTTCATTAAGAACCGAGGAACTTAGCATTTCTCTTTACTTCAGGGAACTTCTGGAAGGCATCAAGTACTATGCAGAAAAGCCGTCGCTGATCGGAAAGACCTTCCTACGACTGGTAAGCTCTCTTGTGTAAAGTGTGTTGTCCGTAAATCCGTAGATATTCGTTGTTACTGTATTTACCTTCACATTGGTTTTCCTGATATTCACGTTTAAATTAAGTTGCAGACTAATTGCGCGGACCGATGCGAAGGTTCGCAGATAGTTTTGGTATACGACAATTGAGTGTTATGTTTCCGCAGGCGCCAGATTTCGACAAGCACGCCATCTACTGCCGTGACGAGCCCGCTGCGCAGACCCTGCTCGAGAACAACAGACTGCTGATCCACCACTTCCAGGTAGGTCACGTTATGCACCTTACTTCGATATTGTTTCTGAAATTGTATTTTTGTCCTTTCGTCTTCTGTTGTTTTTTGTTTTTTATTTTTATATTTCACTGTTATACATATATTTAAAGGGAAATTTTCCGCTATTTAAAAGTATAAATAACAAAAAAACATTTTCCCATAAACTTAACCATTTTCGAGCAATTAAATTTCGAATTTCGAAAAGGGGGCCTATCATTGCAAGTCCCGCCTCTGATTGACTGACAGCCACTTCAAGCATCTTCAAGGTTCTTGGTCTGGGGAGAAAAACGACTTGTATTTTTCGAACCTTGACCAGATCACCTGCTGATATTATGATAACAAAATACTTGTATGTATCCAAGTGTGCCAGAATGGTCCACAAAGATTGTGTCTATTCTCTATTAGCTCTCTAAGTCTCCATATCTCAATAATGACGCCATTGATCGATGATTCTAAGATAAAAGTGGTGGACGGACAGTAATGCCTATCAAGTACTCGTTATTTGCTACAAGTCTCGAAAAATGCAAAAGTTTTACCGCTGATAATAGCCGTTTTCACGATGGATTATTTTGCGCGAAATGTTTTAAAACATTTTAAAATGTTTTAAAATGTTTTAGTAGTAGCCGCTTTCACGATAGACGGGACCGTAGGGCGAGGCCCAACAATTTTTTACGCAAATTAGTCCATCGTGAAAGCAGCTACTACTAAAACATTTTAAATTGTTAAAATGTTTTAAAACATTTCGCGCAAAATAAGCCATCGTGAAAACGGCTAATAACTGAAATAACGGACTAAATGAGCATTTGAGGTCCCTTTTTTATGTCTTAAACGTGTTTATAGTTGATATAACTGCAAAAGAGTGCATTTCCTTTCAGGACGGAAACCCGTATAATCCCTTTAAGTTATCATTCATTCCATTTCTCATTCGACTTTTGCCATGTTTGTTTTGTTTTGTTTTAACGATTTGTTTAGTAACTAGTGAGTCAGTGCGATTGGTGTATTGGTGTGTACTGTGCTGCTTGCTCAGTAGAACGTTCAATGGTGCGTTATGGCTCAGTAGTAAGGTTAGACGTGGGCTCGACACTGGCGGATCCAGGGAGGGGG
>VOPJ01016502.1:37589-72794 GCA_014673585.1 Semibalanus balanoides
TCATCTTGTTTAAGGGCGCACTTCCGAGTTTCGAGGCACCCTTCCAAAGTATGGGGTGCTTTTTGGCCATCGGGGCTCCCTCCCCAGAACTGGGAGTGCCGTCCATGGGATTGGGACGCCCTTCATGAATCTGAAGGCGAACACCATTTTTTTTTTGGAGGGGGGGCGCCCTCCTCAGATTTGGTGTGCAATACTAATAGCATTCGAGGGCGCGCTTCCGAGTTTTGAGGGCGCCCTTCCGAAGTTCTGAAGTTCAGAATGCTTTTGGGGCATCGGGCTTCACTTTCCGGAAATGGGGCGCCCTCCATGGCTAAGGGGGCGCTCTCCATTGGTTTTGGGGCGCTCTCCATGGGTTTCGGGCGCCCTCCATGGGTTTGGGGTGCCCTCCATAGGTTTGGGGCGCTTCTATGGGTTTGGGGCCGCCCTCCATGGGTTTGGGGGCGCCTCCATAGAGTTTGGAGGGCGCCTTCATGGTTTGGGGGCGCCCTTCTATGGGTTTGGGCGCCCTCCACGGGTTTGGATGAAACAGTCATGCGTTGGGGGGCCCTCCATTGGGTTCTGGGGCGCCCTCTATGGGGTTTTTGGGGCGCTTCTATGGGGTTTTTGGCGCTCTCCATGGGTTTGAGCGCCCTCCATGGGCTTGGGGTGCCCTCCATGGTTTTAATGCGCTCTCCATGGAATGGGGGGCGCCAATTTCCATTGAGGGGGGCTGCCAGCCCCGCTGCCCCCCCCTCTGGATCCGCCCCTGACGTGACATTTGCAATTTTGTACACAAAGGTTCAAATTAAAAGATGTCAAAGATGTCAAAGACCATAACAAACAAGTGAATATTTGCTATTGGTATAAATTCTTTAAAAACGCACACAGCAGAGGGCAGAGGCATGCATAACTCAGATTTTGGCTTCAATGAAATATGGGCAATAAAACATACATCACTGTGTTATGCGTCGTGTGAGCAACAAGAAACCTTATAACCATACTACAAAGGCATACGAATATTGTCAATTCAGAGGAGCATGTTGATCGACTCACACCAAATTAATTTTGCAGATTACCATTCGAGCACTCTATGCAAATTAGCACTTGCATGTTTCTCATAACACTCACATTTGTTACACTCACATAGTGCAAAATGTCTGGGGGAACACGTCTGTACTTACTTAATGTGATATTCTGTATCAAATGGTGGGTATATTTTAGGGATTAACTAATAACTAAGGCGGGGATTATCGATTCGAGTATATAGCCCAGGTTTGAGCCAGGAAACAACTAAAATAATATAATCAAACTTGACTCAACCTTTACATTCTCAAATAAAATGTCAGATATGTCCTATGACTTCATGGTCACGTGATCATACAACGTACCTCACCAATGACAAGGCTGAATCTGGAACAGCTTTTTGTTTTGTGTCTAGGGCCACATTGTGGTCGTGACGTCATGCCATTCGCTGCCTACGACGGCTTACCTAGTGTCTAGGGTCTTGGTGGTGGTGTTATGAAACCTTACCTAACCTCTACCATTATTGTTTTTCTTCTGTTTATAGGAAACCTTCAAAATAGTTATTGTTTTTCTTCTTTTTAATATAAAACCTGCAAAAATTTGTATTGCACTTTTTGCCAGCTGCATGAAGTTGCATGATATAGCTCACTTTCGGGAACTCCTACTGGTGAAAACAAGCTAAGCCCAGGAACACAATGTCTAAGGCAGGCAAAGCTTTGGCCCCGCGCATT
The DNA here is from genome assembly GCA_014673585.1 of Semibalanus balanoides. Classification (NCBI taxonomy): domain Eukaryota; kingdom Metazoa; phylum Arthropoda; class Thecostraca; order Balanomorpha; family Balanidae; genus Semibalanus; species Semibalanus balanoides. The sequence continues at coordinate 39,323 of VOPJ01016502.1, forward strand.
TCCAGGACAACGTCGGGTAACTGAACTAGTCTTAAATATATAAAGTGTAATTATAAACAAACTAATGGAAACCTCAGATGACTTCAGATGACCTGGCAGAGGTTACTAAGAAATAACTGCACCTGTATCATCAAGGTGAGCTTTAAAACATATTTCTCAAATAAATGGCATGATCCATTTTTTCTGAATCAGCAGCATTTGCATATTGTCCATTCAGCTATCAGGGAGGTCAGAAAATTACCTGACCTTAAATCATCGCTGCAAAAAAGACTATCGATTTGTAGGCACGTATTACCTTATAAAGTCCTGCGAGTTTCAAAGATTTCCGACAAAAACTGCAGGTTTAGCACGACAACAAACATCTGTGAAGGTTATGTGGTGACCTGGTGACCTGCCCTTAGATGACCTGATATCAAATATAACACAAATGTCGGTGATTGAGGTTCAAATCGCCGTACGAAATTTGACGCCGCTGCGTGCTGCCCGTTTTCTGCTCTCCTCGAAAAACATCAGGGCTGGGGTCAAAATGACCCCCACCAGGACGAGGACTAACTAAAAACGAATCCCGCTTGCAAGTTACCATATTATGAAGCGAGTGGGACCCAGGGCCTGCAATTGCCGCCGCTGTCCGACACTTCATGGCAACAATTGCGCCCTATGGGGAGCGCTTCAAGTTGGCACACTTCTAAAGAGAATGTATGGATTCTGAGAATTTGTGTCGCATTGACCAGACTGCGACAGAGGTGACAGTCTTTCTTCGCTTGGCTTAATGCTTTGATGGCCGTACATTGACGACTGTCCACGGTGTCTTGCTTTGATGGCCGTACATTGACGACTGTCCACCGTGTCCGGTCTCAGACAGCTGTAATGTCGGTACCGCAGCCGGAGAAGTCCGTACTGACCGTCGTCTTTTGTAACTGCTAAAAGGTAGCTCGAATGGCGTCGGGGAAGGCGAGGTGTGGGCATGTCACTGCATCGAGAGCTTCGTTGTTACACTACTTGCATTTCATGTGTCGTCCGGGCCGTTGTCGCTGAGGCGAAGGGCATTATGGAAATGTATGTGCACAACGTGCAGGGACATACCAGGTGTCTGTACGTGAAAAGTGCCTGTTGTTATCCACAAACATGCATTGAACCGCCACTTAAAGGGAATATACCACCTTTAACATTAGTTTTTAACTGAGATAGCCAGATTGTCGGGTGTACTGAGAAACCTCTTAATCTGGAATTTTTCCTTCCAAAACGAACCGTAGTTTGCTGAGTTGAACGCAAAAACCGTTGGGCATATTTGGGCATATTTGAAAAGGACAATATTCGTGACGTTTCGCATACGTCATAAGTAGTTACTCCTCTGTGATTTCCACCGCACTTCGCTTTTTGAACCGTCCTCCCAGTATTTCAGTTACCTTGCGTCCGCCCCGTCCGCCACCGAAAGGCATTGATTGATCAATTTTAAAATGAATGTCAATTTTCTTTGTCAGTTTTCATTGGATTTCAATGTGCAAATAATGCAGACAATGGTCTTTGAAAGGGCCAACTGTTGATGGGTAGCTCGAACCGGTAGCTGTCAATATTATCCGCAATAGAAGCATATTCAGTACTAACTTATAGTATTTCACTCAGAATGTAATAGGGCAAATTCCTCTGGTGGATATGTTAATAAATACATATTTTTGTCAATTGTGAACCCGATTTCCAATTAAAATCACCCATAGATACTATGTGAGTGACACAATGTGTTGATGGTGCTGGTCAATGTTTTATGTGCGATACATCAACAAAATATAAGACCAGTTTGTGTTGTTTAGCTGAGAAGTTCTGTTTTCCCAAAATCATGATTGGCCATATCTTTGATGAATTTTCAATTGGTTTTCCATTTGAAATATACAGACAAAGGTCTTCAATAGGGCACAAACTGTTGATGGGTGTCCCTTACCGTAGCTGTGAAATATTACTCCGCAATAAGAAGCCATATGCCAGTGCTAACTAATGAATTTACTCAAGTGGGCTAATCCACATTGGACAAATTTCATCTGGTGTGATGTAGTTTTAAGTAACTTATTTGCAATCATTCTCATTGAACGTACCATGATCGTGCCAAACCAGGCAGCAAACTAGTACATTGTTGAATGTGCCATTCGCGAGGGTGAATACTGTTAAGAATGGACTATTCGTGAGGGTGCTTAGGCAACTGAATCGATTCTTAATGAGTTTCCCTACCACGGAAATGTTCAGTGACAGTTTTTACTCATTTCGCAGTAAGGTGAAGCTGTTCGCTGCAGCATTATAGCATAATAGCATCATATCATATAATTGTATTTATATATGCATCAACTGATGTGATCTTTTAGAACGTTTCAAAGCGGCCGATGTACCAAGTATGACCGCAAAGCCATCATCGCGGCATACTGTGCCAATGTCAGGTCCGTAACTGGAGGTTGGTAGCGTGGTCTGGGGTGGAAGCCGCCAATGACTCACATGGATCGCATAGAAGAATTCAACAATAATTTGTAATATGGTATTGCGCACACTTTTGGTGCACCTCAACTCTCATTACAATCGCCTTCCTTTGCATTTTATCTTTCTGTTCCTGGGGTGTAAGGAGACCCAGCATGATTTGAATGTTTTTGGCTCAGTGCTTTAGGACCAAATTGGATTCGTGTTTCCTTGCGATCCGTGTGTTCGTTGGCTGCTCCATCCAGGACCACAACTCGGCATTCGTACTGATTTGCTGTCCCATACGCGAGGTGGAGACTGTGAGAAACGGGCCTGTTCTGTCCGACTGCCGAGCAGATGAATAGGTTTTTTACCAGGCTGTTTAACGGGCTGAACTTTTTCTGCGACTCGCTGGTATTCTTTTAAAGCGTAACGTGAAACGCAACGCATTTGGCGGTTGACGAAATAGTTTGCCTTGTAGGTCTTGAGCTGCATGGTGGTGCGCGTAGCTTATGGTGTGTGATGTGATACTGTTTTTTAATTAACTAGGGTACTTTTATTTCATTTTACCTCACTTTTTTTTCCTGCAACTTTGTTATTGCTATCGTTTAGATGTATGTTTTATTTTGTGGCCGCAATTGTATATTTAATCTCCGTATTTTCAATCTTGATCTGAACTTTGATCGTAAGTGGGATAAACTGCCCGTGATCAATTTGATGAAATAAATAAATAAAGAAAGAGATCACTTCCTCAGTCCCTTGCCAGTGTTTCATTTTTAACGTATTTGTGTAACGACATTCATCTCGTTGTAGCGTTTAGTTTTTAGGAATTCATAGCATCGTTGTTCATCACTCGTTTAACATTTATTTTTAGAAATTCATAGCGTTGTCATATTTTTCGGTGTACTCACTTTATTTGTCTTAGGTACTGTAATGCTAAACATGGGATTACAGTTGGTGTTATTTAATCGTTTTTTGTTTTAAATCTTTGCAACTTCGATCCCGATCAATCGGTCCATCCCGTCGGCGCTATTGAGAAATAACTCTAATATAAAACTATGCATTGTTAATTGTAAGTTGATTTCCTATTAAAACATTACTAATAGAATGCTTAGAATAGACCTAGTGCAGAACATTAACACATTGTAATCGCGTCCAAATATTAATTTGCGAGTCAGGGAACCAGGCAAACGCAGTTGTTTACGTTTACGCATCTGATTCAAGGAACGATTTTTGACCGTATCGGAATGCCTCCTTGTGACCTCACACACTAACTTTGGTGACGCAATATTGTTGTGACGTCACAATGTTACATATTAGCTATTTTCAAATTACAACAAGTCCTGACCTTTTTCGGCAAAATGAATGCCGAGGCACCGTAATCAGGGCATTCTTCTCCAATAATTCTACAATACTTTTCCCAATGGGCTATATTCCTTTAAAGAAATAGTTTCACCTTGGAATTGTTTTATTTCAAACACAATTGATTTATTTTCAATATAAACGTCTTTTCATCCATGTCATAAAATAGTCCATGCATCGCTGTTTATTCAGGACAGAAGGACGTAAATATTAATTCATCCAGAAACTATATGCGTTACTCCACGCAACGTCAAACGCGCTCAGCCAATCAGATTCGAATGCATAGTCGCGTAACGATTACTGTAACATGCCTCTGTCCAGGGCGTGTGAAGTCCCACGACAGCCTCTGCCCAGCGTGTGAGGCCCACAATCCTTCGACAAAAAGTTAAATATATTCGGTCTGGAAGAGCCCTTTCAGCCCAGAAACTGTGCAGTTAGTTTTTTTTTCAACACGGGCTCAAAATTGTCTATCTCAGTTTCAAACCCATGTTAAGGTGAAATTTTTCACTTTTAATCCTCGCCCGAGTAGGGTCCAAATACCCCTACGTAGCGGGTAGGGGGAGTAGGCGGAATCAGAGGGGGGGGGCATGGGCGCCATGGCCCCCCCTTGGAACTCCGAACTTGAGGGCACTATCTGGCGCGTCTGGAGGGGGCACTCTTGGTCGCCTGAGGGGGCACTCATTGGTCCGCCTGAGGGTAATCCTTGTTCGCCTGAGGGGGGCACTCTAGCCGCTGAGGGGCACTCTGGTTTCGCCTGAGGGGCACTCTAGCCGCCTGAGGGCACTCTGGCAGGCTGAGGGGGCACTCTGCTGACTGAAGGGGCCCTTGATCATTTTGCAAGATAAATGTTGAAATAAGGGGCACCCTCAAAATATATGTGGACAATCTGTCGAGTTTTTCAAGATTTGGGTATAGGTAGGGGCACCACTGCAATTGATGGCCCCCTCCTTGAAGATTTTCTGGATCCGCCACTGGTAGGGGGACGGGGTCAAGCTACAACCCCTCCTGGCGCTTTGCCCCTAATTGAGCTAGAGATTTGATACAAAAACTATTATGTGACACCTTCACCGTACGAAATTTCCTTCCAATTTGACTCGTTCACAAGCTGTCAGTTGATCGATGTAAACAGAGTAGTTGAGCAACATGCTTGGACCAGATTTAGATGTCGTTTAAATACATAACAGTTCAAGTGTTTATTTGAAGCTTAAACATTTCTTGAAAATATAAATGACAAGTTCTAAAGCATCTTGAATACCTGAACAGTAACACAGGTATAACGTAGGATTATAATAACAACAAGTTTCAGAACCCAATTTTGATACTGTAGCGTATTGTGACCAATTTCGTGTTCTGAAAGTGTGGTGGTGACCGCCTAGATATTTTTGCACCTCTGCACCAGGAGCGGTCGTAGCTTGACCCCGTCCCCGTCCCCCTACCCTTTTACGTAGGTATTGTACCCTACCCGGGCTAGGATTAAGCGGCGTTTCAATGCATGCTTATGGATAACAACAGGCAGTTTTCACTTTCAGACACCTGGTATGTTCCTGCACGTTGTGCCACATACATTTCCATAATAACCTTCGCCTAAGCGACAACGGCCCGGACGACACATGCAATGCAAGTAGTGTAACAACGAAGCTCTCGATGCAGTGACATGCCCACACCTCGCCTTCCCCGACGCCCATTCGAGCTACTTTTAGGCAGGTACAAGAAGACGACCGTGTCATACGGACTTCTCAGGCGCAGGTACCGACATTACAGGCTGTCTGGACCGGACACGGTGGGACAGTCGTCAATGTACGGACTTTCAAAGCAATCTGGCCAAAGGAAGTAAACTGCTCCAACCTTTGTCGCAATTTGTCAAATGCGAGAACACCTGCTCACAATCCATACTTTTCTCTTTAGAAGCCGAGTCGACTTGAAAGCTTCCCTTGGAGCGCAGTTGTTTCCATGAAGTGTCCAGACGCGCGGCGATCGACGCCAATCTTTGAAAATGGTACGTCAAACTGATGGTTCAGGGTAAGGAGGAGGGGCAACTGTGACAACTGAATAAACGTGGAACTGGGAGTAAAATCGGCGGATTGAATTTATTCGCAATGCGACGTCACGACCAATCGAGAGGATAATTAAATAAAATGCGCGTTTCGCGGCGTGCCCTACCGTCAACTGAGACACCTTCGTGTGTGTCCCGAAGGCTTCCTGGTGTAGGACTGTATAGTTTTTTTTATCTAAATTAGTGCGTGGCAACTGAAGTCCGTGCATTAGGGTGAAATAATGAGTAATCAAGCGCAGGTTATATTTGGCGAGGAAAAAGGATATAGGCGGTACACGATTGGAGTAAGAGAAATATGTTTTGAATGCCAGCTTAATGGCTTAGGAGACGGATCAACAGCCGCCTGGGTTAGGTTAGTTATGTCAAAATAGGTTTGAATGCCAGCCTGATATGGTTAGGAAGACTGGATCAAAACAGCCGCCTGGGCTTAGGAATGAGATAAAATAAGGAATAAAGATGACCTGCGCTGATTCGTCTGTGTCGTACGATGATACGCGCTCCTTCTGTCAAGCGCAGGTTATATGGGAGGAAGGATATAGGCGGTACAAGTTTGGAGTAAGAGAAATGGGTTTGAATGGCGCAAGCTTAATGGCTTAAGGAGGACGGATCAACAGCCGCCTGGGTTAGGTTTAGTTAAGCAAAAATAGGTTTGAATGCGCAAGCTGAATGGCTTTAGGAGACGGATCAACAGCCGCCGTGGGTTAGGAATGAGAAAGAAGATAGGATAAGATTGACACTGCGCTGATTGTCTGTGTCGTCGGTGGTCACCACTTCCTTCGCTCTTGCTGGACACCACTCTTTGTGTCACAACACTGCACTCTTTGACAGTTCTGTATTGCCGAAGTCAAGGCGACGAAAAGAGCCTACCCGCTCGGCGCGGGAGGCTGGGGCACAGAAACGTCCCGATCAGCGCGAGAGTCTAGGGAGAACAGAGAGGGAAGACATGTTGACAGGAGTTTAAATACGGCGAAGGAAGTGGGGTCGCGAGAAGGGTCGAGAGGGAATACTATGCAAACGGAAATAGGCAAACAGGGGTGCGGCGAAAAATAAGATAAAAACACATTCCAGCGCGGCGCAGCGTGCTTTGTCGCCAGGTGCAGACGGCGCGGTCGGCCGCCCGCCCTCACTTCCGGAGACGCCCGAGTAAATAACGCCCGGCGCGATGTTTTCAATAACACCGGCGGGACGCTGGGTCAGCCAACACATACTACGGCGCGTCCAGGAAAGGGTATCCCTTCGGCTCACAAGCGCCGGGGCGACCCGGCCTGCCGTGCCGGCGGCAGGCGCGGGAGACAGTCCGGACCTCACAGTCAGGCGGTCACAATAAACCGAGTCAATATTCTGAACTATGCTGAATACTGAGGCAATTTGGAGGAATTTATAAAAAAGTGACACTTAAAACATAGTTTGTATCTTTTACTTGTATATAATACATGAAATCAGTTGGTTTAGTAACGTGCAACTAAAAAGTCCATTAATAGCCGTTTTCACGAAGGATTCATTTTTACCCGGTAGTACCCGGTAGTACCCGGTGATATTTGTTCATGAAATTGATTATACAAATAAAACCAACGGGAAATTTCGCATTGTAAGAGCAGATAGGTGTACACGAATTCGTAAAGTTTCAATTGATACCAAAAATATCTGGGAAAAGCTGTATTCCCAGACTCAATTACCCAAAAAGCACGAAATATTACCGGGTACTACCGGGTACTACCGGGTAAAAAGAAATCCTTCGTGCAAACGGCTAATACTTCCGACTGCTGTAACGGTTGTTTTAGTGGTGACTGAACTTGTCTGACGTGTGCCGGTTATACAACAACAAGCTGCCGTTCATTCAGCATTACTGCACTGCCACCTTGCTTCGTTAGGCCGTAAGTTCCGCAGCACTGCCACCTTTATAGCGAAAACTATTTTCTGTAATATCTAACAATATAAATGGATGATAATAAGTTTTTAATAATTAAATGAAATAAACAATAAAGATTTATGACATTGACCAGTTATACAACTTTAACCGTTATGTTAGAACATTTAATTGAAAACTCGCCAGATGACAAACTGCCTGCCCATTGGGCCCTGTGTTGAAGCGCCGTTTCCGCTCTCACCTAAGTACCTCTATGACCATGAAGTGTCGGACAGCGGCGGCAATTGCAGGCCCTGGGTCCAGCTCGCTTATAAAAATATTAACCCCGCGCACTGCAGGGGGGTTGTATTCGCCCCCACAAGGTTTTCCAGGAGTAGCGGAAAAAACGGCGGCGCGGGCAGCGCCGCCAAATTTCGTACACCTGTTTGGGCAGCAAATTACCCCCTTTGGAAGAGAGTTGGAAAATTTGAGGTCATCTCAGGTCAGGTCACAAATCCATGTCAAGTGACCTTACCGATTCAAAATGTTTCCGTTCGTTAGCAAGCACAGTTCTTTTTTCCGAAAGTTTTGAAACTTGCAGGATTTCATAAGAATATCAGTACGTACCTACAGTTCGTATACTCTGCGGATTTTTCTCGTATCGGTGACGCAAAGGTCAGGTCAATTTCCTGACCTCGCCCATTATAGAGTGAACGGGAACAATAAAACACATGTTTCCCTTTCAGAAAAATGCATTGGATCAGGCAAATTCCTGTCAGATAGTCATTTTATTTTAGCTGCATGTCTAGATGATCAGGGTGCAATTGTTGCTCAGTGATTTTCTACAAGATCATCTGAGGTCTGCCTGAGGTCATGCAGCAATTATTTGCTAAGTAAACTATTGATAGAGAAAAGATCAGAGACGATTAGTTGACAGCCAATGTGTTCGTCGTCTCGTCTGGGCCACGTTCCCCATATGCAACGACAGATCCAACCTGGGTCACCAGATTGACCTTGACCTGAGGTCAAATTTTTGAAAAGTTGAACCTTACCAGGTCAAACGTGTATATGGTTTTCAAAGCGCCTCAATAAGACAAACACGATGGCGTCAAAATGATTTCCCTATCTTTGTTAGGTGACATGCTATTCACGAAAAACGGTTTGGCTCAAAACAGTATTTTTGACCTTTCATGACCTCTGAAGCCCAAAGTATTGATTTGAGATCAACTTTGAGGCATTCATGCGATTGAAAATTTCAATAGCCATCGATTGTTTCTCTAATTGTTTGCTCCTAGCTATCATAGTTTCCGAAATAATCGGGGGTTTCTGGAAATAAGTCCTAAAACCGAGAAATATGACTGAAAAATATTTAGAGAGCTGACTGAGTCGGGTTCGCGACTCAATCAACACGCATTTTAAGTTAAAAAGGTAGCCTTCAAAAAACTTCAGAGTTTTTAACCAAGTGGTAATATCCATCAACAATTTCAACATATGAATACCGATGCAGATCAATATTAACTATTAAGTCACTTCTCAGTTATAAGTTGCAAATGTATTCATAGTTTGAGTTGGGATTGAGTCGTCATATGATTCAAAATGATTGAGTCGGGACTAATCATGGCTCAAAGTCACTTTGAATCGATTGAGTCGAAAGTGCCGGTTCAAAGTCTTTGATTGAATCGAATGCAAAACCTTAAATGTCTGATTGAGTCGTGATTGAATCAACTAACGTAGGTTTTGAGTCGTGATTTAATCGTTCGAAAAATAATGAATCGTATACAAGTCTGGCTGTGAGGCACTGCCTCATAGCCCAAACGCTTGCTTCGACCAGGTCTCTTTGGCGATATATAGGCGATATCCCCCTGACTGCCTCACCTACGTTTGACCCCTGGCGCCACCACTGAGTTGTGACCGCCCCTTGGGCGGTCACTGGGCGGAGAAACAACAACAACAACAGCCAGAAAGTGTTAGGTCTCAACCATATTCTTATAGATAAGGTTGCGGATTAACGTGACCAAAATGAGCATTTGAAGCAGGGGATCTTAACCAAAGAAGAACACTCATGGCAGGTAGCACACCCATGGATGAGAAATACCCTGGATTGGCCACTCTCTGTCGGCGCCTTTGATGCAGGAGACCATGGCGGCCGCCTAGCGGTCGAAGCGCGAAGCTATCGGCATACAGGAGAGCTCCCGCCAACCACATCAAGCCGAACACGTCCCCCTCGTTATCTTCCGATCTAATAATCGCAGCGAGAAGCGCAAGGCGGCAATAGAAAGCTCTCCATGATACGCATCCGAATCATACGGGAAATATTCGAATAAGGTCACATGTCAGGTCACAGCCAGGGCAAGATGAAAAATATATTATTTTAGTTGATGGGTCATACTTTCCATCTTAACCCGGCATTGGCTGGGGTCTCAGCCGAACGCCATTGGCTGGGGGGGGGGGCGAAAAANTCTCTTCCTCTCTCCCTCTCTCCCTCTCTCCCTCTCTCCCTCTCTCCCTCTCTCCCTCTCTTCCTCTCTCTCTCTCTCTCCCTCTCTCTCTCTCTCTCTCTCTCTCTCTCGCTCTCTCGCTCTCTCTCTCTCTCAACATCTCGAGACACGAGAGCGTGACCATGAGTCGCAGCAAAGATGATGTGCTTGTTGCAGAGGTTGGAGGAAGAGTTCGTCATGGTCTCCAGCCGGATTGCCTCGCTGACGTCTCGAGATGTTCTGCAGCGACGGATTCGAAGAGCAGTTGAAACTGGTACTTGAGCCAGACGAAGGCGATATTCTCCCCTTTCTCCGTAGGAGAGAGGAGCTGACGAAAACACGATGGGTTGTGCTGTGAGGCAGTGTGCGGTCGTGATCTCGCCACGCCGCAGAAGCACGTCCTGAACGAGCTGCATGACCGCCACCTGGGGGCGAGTCGGATGAAGTTAACGACGAGCTGGTTTGTGTGGTGAAAACATTGAATCGTGTAATTGAAAGGTCTGTTTGCATAACAACAAACCAGACCGCTGCCCGTGATAAATGATCCGGACCAGTGAGACCGGTCTAAGATGGTTAACAAGTATGGTCACGTACACACGTGAACTGCGATGGTCACGTGAGTAGAAAGTACCTTGCGTTGGATGCAATATTGTCACGATGTAGGTGGAAGTTATAATAGCCGTTTTCATGAAGGACTTTATTCACCGGGTAAATGGGGCGTTTGGGGCGCTTGGGGAAATTGGGGCAATTGGGACGATTGTGACGATTGGGACGATTGGGGCGTTTGGTTTAAATGTGTGGGGGGGGGGGCAGTGTTAGAGCCTTGGCCACGTAACACGGTGTTACGGTCCAAAATGGCCTCAATTCCAAAATGCCAAAATTCCACAATTCTGCCCAACCCTCCCACTCCCCCATTTAAACCAAACGCCTCAATCACCCCCAAACGCCCCAATTACCCGGTCAATAAAGTCCTTCGTGAAACGGCTAGTAACGCAACCTCTCCAGGTGTCACTGTGAGCAGTAATCTCATACTTTTCATCCGTTTGAATAGAGAGCTTAGAGAATAGAATAGAGAGCTTTCATCCGTTTGAAATGCATAGTCATTGCACTCCCATGGGTAAAACGTATTCAACGAATCAAAATAAGCAGGTGAAGAGGTAAGAAAACTGTGCTATGTAGATATGTCGTCCATCGCTTCTGACAACAGACAGGCATTCACTGGCAGCCTGTTGAGCACCCGCTCTTATTGTGCAATCGCGATCGGAAACGGCAATCGTTTGTGCGCAATCATGTGTTATGGCACCCTAGGCTTGGCGCTGGGACCAGATGTGGGATATCGACCTGCCACCAGCATAGAGTAATAAAAAGGTAAAGGTCACCCTGTGTAACATCCTATGGCCACAGTCAGCAGGCAAACCGTCGACCGAATCATGGCCACTCATATACTTTTGTTACATATGTGGCTCCATATCGCTGAATACATAAGGGAGTTCAAATAATGAGAAGCCCATTAACCTATATTACCCGGCACGCGTTTGGTCAGCACCAGACTGAACAGTTATCACCGTTCCAGGCTGTACTCCTCTAAATCTCGGATCCCTAGCAATATATGGTAAAAAGTCATTAATACACAGACGGGCTGGAGCAAAATCGTGCTCATTTAACGTAAAGGCATAATATATGGTCCGGTTTCAAAATTTCTGATCACGTCGAAACTTGAACTTGTACTGACGTCAAAGATGGGTTTCCTGACGTATCACACTTAACAAAGCGGGCCTGGCCTATCTGGCTGGAAACCCAGGCCATGTATACCGGATCTCATTGGGACCGAGTTGCCCAGTTGAACCAGTTAAGACCAGTTGACCAGTTGACATTGCCAGTTGACAGTCTGACCAGTTGACCAGTTGACCAGTTGACCAGTTGACCAGTTGACCAGTTGACCAGTTGACCAGTTGAATACAAATGTGCATACAATGTCCGCTTGTTACACTGTCGTATCTATCTCTGGGTAGGAGAACATGGAAGTTGTGCAGTGTGCACTAGTGGTGTCAATCGGTTACCAAAGTTTTAGTTACCGAAAAAATGTGCGACCAATTTGGTAATGGGGTGGGGGACAATTTTGTAGGGTACCAATATTTTGGGTTCATAAAAACAAGGACAATTTCTTATAATGTACATTCAGTCGGTCAGGTCGGTCAGGGTTATAATTTTGTGGACACTTCTCGGTCAGCTTAATCTGAAACAATTCACTTTGTGTTGCATTTTTTACGCATTCTTATTTCTATCCATTAAATTGATATACAATTTGCTCGAAATTAATTTAGTTAATGTAATTGTCTTTGGTCTTGCAGCATCCATTTTTTTGCTTTCCAAATTTATTTAGTTCCTTTTTCACAATTATAATGTCTTTTTTGAAACTGTTCATATGCGTTTTATGAATTATGATGTTAACAAAGCTAGTTTCGCCAGTGTTGATAAATAAGTATACTATTTGAAAATCGGTCAAATCTTGTACATTTTTGGCCTCAACCAACATTGATCAATATCTGGTCAACCAAAATGCCTCCTATTCGGTATTGGATTGGTTTTGGTCAGGAAATTTTGGGAAAATGACATCACTAGTGTGCACTGATGCCGTCTTCCTGTAACAAGCTTGCTCCAGTCCCTTTTTATCGGGAAAATTGTGTGTTGTGGTGGAAAAATCAGAGGGCACCAATGCAAGCAATGAGGGGATTGTTTTTGGCATTAAGCGGTACACAATATTTTAAAAAGTGTAATTTTGTGGTTGAACTTTTGCTCAGCAGAGCACTGAACATGGACCAAAGGAACTGGTCCATCCACATCAGTTGCCTGGGTGTCACTTGCTATGCTGAAACCCGACAAAACAGAAATATGCATGTTTCCATTTCTTTGTCATTTCTTATAACCAGACATGTATGTACCTGGATCCCGGGATCCAGCTGAGATCCGGATCCTGATGGAAATCCGAACCTCTGTCCGTTGTCGCGGGATCCACATGGGATACCGGATCCAGGTACACAATAATCCGAGGGATCCATTAAGATTCCAGATCCTGATATATTTGATGCCGAGGGATCCACTGGGATCCCAGATTCAACTTTGGGATCCAGGCACGCCGGTAGGTACATATCTACTTCTTGCTAATTTTATAGTATGGAAGAATTCATTGCAACATCTATCTTAGCTAATAGGTACAAGGTAATTTGCAAATACTTATTATCTACATAGCACATTTTACATGCGCAAAATGGAAATTTGGATGGCAGTCTCTGCATCTTGTGGTTTAAGATATAATGTTCGTTTAAATTACAGATCCACTGAGATCCTGCAGATCCTGAAGTATTCCACGCCGAGGGCTCCGGGATGATCCCAAATCTTCATTCACTTTACGCAGAGGGATTCACTGGGATTCAATATTCGCATGCATTTTATGACAAGCTTCTCACTGGGATCCCAGATCCCAGCTTCATGATCTAAACACAAGTCTGCTCATTTGTTTTATACTTAATTGTGTATTATACCCTATGTTCAAAACTAAGCGTCAACAGCTTTCCGTCTTTTTCCCCCCGGAACGGCCTAAAGCCATATTCCAGGGGGAATTACATCTGACAATTTTGGTCAGGTAGAAAAAAAATGCGTTAGCCGGTTTATATGAACCCGGAGCAAACAAGGGAGTAGGGCCTTTATTACGTTAAGTGATTTTCTCAAGAAAAAAAAAGTTAGATCTTACGTTAAGTATTTTTTCAAAGTAAAAGCTAAGAAAAACACAGGACACACATACATGTTCAGTATATTTATACATTACACATACATACATACATACAATACATACACTTGTGAAATTGTGTCAGTGTTACAGGAGCCGGGGTGCCATCATTGCGGTAAAAGGAGACTATTCTCACCCCGGCTTCGACACCCCGGCGAAACCTTGGTGTGGGGTGGTAAGGCTGGAAAAAAACGCCTTTCGCAAAGGGGAAAACCTGCGCATAAAGCCAAAATTTCGCTAGGCAAAAAACGCTATTATATATTATTAACTATTCGTGAATCAAGAAGAAAATAAAAAAGAAGCTGAAGCAACTCCGGATGATTGTCGCCGAGAAATGTGTGTAAATTGAGGGCAATATGGTTTTGTTGTGTAAAATTAATTATGTGTCGACGTTTGTTGTTGTGTTTAGGGCAGTCGATTAAAAAGTGTTTAATGGTATATCGAGAACAATTTGGACAGTGCTGACAATTTGTATGTGGAATTTGATCGAGATTGTAAGAATGCGTAAGTCTCTTGCGACCAATTCTGAGGCGCGCGAGAACAACTTTCTTCTCTCGGCAATCTTGATGATTTGATGAGAAATGGCTAATGATTGGTCTGATTGCATGTAAATGGTAATGTGGGTCGGCGTCCCACTCTCGCTGTCGTAAGTCGATAAACTGTTGATGTAGGAAATTGAATATGTCTTGTAGAGGGCTTGGAATATTGTTTTCGTGAGGAGATAATGAACATAATTTGGTCAGCCTGTCGGCCTCCTCGCTTCCTTTGATGCCTGCATGTCCCGGGATCCATAGGAATTTAACGGTGGTATTTTGTCTGCGTAAATATTGCAAGAGTTGTATTTTGAAAATAATGGGGTTATTGTAGCTCCGGATGGATGAAATGGATGTAAGAGACGAAGATAAGTCCTACGGTCCCGTAGAGCGAGGCCAAAACATTTTTTCGCAAATTAGTCCATCGTGAAAGCGGCTACTACTAAAACGTTTTAAAACATTGTAAAATGCTTTAAAACATTTCGCGCAAAATAATCCATCGTGAAAACGACTATTATACCTTGTTTTATTTGTTCCCGTTTGGCGTAAATGATTGCTAATAATATTGCCGAAAGCTCCGCTGTGTAAATACTATTAATATCAGGAAGGCGAAGGCTATTACCATAGTGAAAATACTAAAGACTTTAATATTTACACTATTATTTTAGTCTTTAGTATTTACACTATGATATTACTATAATGAGTGAGAGTGCACGCCCCACCTGTACAACCCTCACTCCGCCTCCGGGAACCGTCAGTGTATATATGAATGTGTATGTGTCGTGTTGTGATTTGAATTCGTGGAAGGGTGTGTGTGTCTCTGCCGCCGTGACTGTGTTTTTGCTGTGTGTGTGTGAAGAGGTAGAGTGTGTCTGGTGTCGTGTCGAGCCAGTATGGTGTGAGTGATGGGAAGGCATTGTGCTGAGGTGTGGTATGTTTTCAAGTTCAAGTGTTTGTTTGACTCTGAGGTTGATGCGTGGATAGCGCTTCTGTATTAGAGTGGTTTGTCTGTTGGGTGTAGGTTGATTTAGTATGTGAAATGTTGGACGTGTAGGTTGTGAATTGGCTCTTGCGTAAAAGCGTAGTATAGTTGGTATAGCTTTCCGTCGAACTTGGCGATTTGCTAACACCAGTAAAGCGCCGTAGTTGGCGATGAACGAGCGAGCGCGAAGGAAATGTATGGTGAATGTTAACTTGATCAGGCAAGAAGTTTCTTAGATACAAAAAGGGTCTGCACGTGCGCACGTGCAGGGACACTAACCCCTGTCTCGTGGGAAAGGGACGGCTGAGTGGTCCCTAACTATACACAAAATTTGAACACAATCGGCTCAGCCGTTCCTGAGATACAGTAGACGCCGCTTATTAAAAGAACACTGCCTCTTCCGGATGATATCGAAAGAACATGCTAGGGACTTCATATTATTTTTAATAGTCCTCTGATGCTCACCAAAGAAGCGCAAATACAAAAAAAACACAATAGTATAAAAACGGTTTGCGATTTCTACACACCATATAGAATATGGCATATATGGCAGCGATTGAGCGCCAAATTCAGCGCAGTTGAAACATTTCCGTATTCATAAACAACACTGTGCACTGCACAATAGCCGTTTTCACGATGGATAATTTGGCGCGAAATGTTTTAAAACATTTAAAAATGTTTTAAAATGTTTAAGTAGTAGCCGCCTTGACGATGGACTAATTTGCGGGAAAAAACTCGCCCTACGGGACCGCAGGGCGAGGTTAAAATATTTCTTGCAAATTAGTCCATCGTGTAAACGGCTACTAACGGTTACTAAAACGTGAAAACGGTTACTAAAACATTTCAAAACATTTTAAAATGTTTTAAAACATTTCATGCAAAATAATCCATCGTGAAAACGGCTAATGTAAACAATAAAATACCAAAAAACCTCGGTTGAAGAAAACTTCATCAATGGTTGGAGCGCGAAATCCCTTCGTTGAAGTAAAAAAAATCGGTCCTCAACTTTTCCCTTCTGTCCTCAAATTTTTCGGTATGCCTATTACTGCGTTTAAATCAGGCATAATACGACATGAAATGTTTTTTGACATAAACTTGGACAGAATGCTTAAGCAAAAAATATAACTTTTTCCATTGTTGCACATGGCTGCAATTCATTGATTTAGGTACGTAGTGGTGGTGGACTCGTCAAGCTCATTGGATGGAATAAAACCGAATTTTCAGCGATGATATTGGGCCACTGGGCGCGAATTGAGAAAAAACAGACTTCATGGTGCTTATCAAATCTGGTTATTCTTTAACATTTCAAAATTTACTTTGAACAGACAGTGTCCCTTTAAATCCACGGTTAAGACGCCCAGCTGCTTATTACGACCAAGTTGGCCCAGTACGGAATTATTCCATATTAACCAATAGCCGACTACAATTAGGACTTCGATAAAGCGCATTGTGTTATTAAAGGGAATAGTTCAAGACCTTGAAAAAATGAGAAAAAGCTCAGAAATGATGAAGCGAAGCAAGAAATTAGTATCATATTACTAGTAAGTTCAAAGAAACCTATATTTACGCGGAAAAAGCAAATTAAATGTCAATTATTTGGTGAAAATTCAATATTTTTCCTCTAAGTAAATGCGAAAATGCTGCTTAGAAGCACGTAGTCACAAACGTCATCGATTTGGAGGGATCGTGGCGCATACAAGACAGTACTTGCCTAATAACTTGTTGAAGACGCAGTACAATGTAACGCTTTTAGAACCACGGAGATTAATTCGAAGTCAGCATTATAGCATTATAGCATCATATCATATAATTGTATTTATATATATGCATCAACTGATGTGATCATTCCTAGTCCCTTGCAAGTGTTATCATTTTTTAAAGGCGTATTTTTGTACACAATCACTCGTTTAAACGTTTATTTTTTAGGAATTCATGCAGCTGTTTTCATCACTCGTTTAGCGTTTATTTTTCAGAATTCATGCAGCGTTTCATATTTTTTCGTGTACTCACTTTATTTTGTCTTAGGTATGTATGCTAAACATGGGATTGTCAGTTGTATATCGTGTTTTGTTTTAAAGCTTTGACTTCGTCCATCAAATGGGTCATCCCGTCGGCGATATGAGAAACTAAATAAATAAATAAATAAAAATAAAGTCAAATCACGTGCTTATTCATTTATTTATTTAGCATAATCGGCCCGACGGGATAAACTGGGCAAAAGTCACATAGATAAAACAAACGCAAAAGAAATACAAATAATTCTTTGCCGTTATTTGTGTTTATCCAAGAAGAAGTTTCCGTGGTTCATCTATGGACGTTGAAAGTTGTGTTGAATATTTTAAACTTGCCTATACCATGTATTCTTAGCGACAAATTATCAGTGTATTCTTTTTGGCATAATCAGTGCAGTGAAAACGGGAGTTATTCTGAACGCCAGCATGCCAAGGAAGCAAGCAAGAATGAAGACGGATTTCGCCATCTGTAAGACAGGTACGTCTGAATTATTTTCGCTGAAGAATGTTGCTGAGAATAACGTTTTATAGACGATTTAAGCATCCAAATCATACGATAAATCCCTACAAAGTTTATTCTTGCAATCCAGGGAATGAATACTGAAACAATATGTTCTTGTCAGTCAGCACTCATCGTTTCTTAATCAAACACTTTTTCGCCAAAGTCTTACGTCATCTCTAACGTCATAATCAATGCGTCATATCAGCCAAATAGCCCAATCAGCGATTGGAGTTACCGGGTTTATACCCGGCCGACTTTTAGGACTGATATTAAATAATAAAGAGGTTTCTGGAAAATGTGAAAGCGTCACAAGTCATTTTCGAGCATGCGCCACAACTTGGCTATCTCAACTCAAAACCCCATGTTAAAGGTGAACTTAAAATCTTTAAAGGGATTTAAAAAATGAAATCCCTTTAAATGGAATGTTTCATCTTTTTGAAAGCTGTCAAATGTACGCCGTTTGTGCTGCAAAATATAGTTTAATTGCCTCCGAAAACGATTATGACATTTGTTTCTTGCATGCGGTGCTTAATTTTTTTTAATGGGGCTTATGACGTCATATCAAGGAATTTGGGGATATAGAGAAAATCTTCAGGCTGCCATATGCATGACTAGTGTATGGCTAATGTATGGAAAAAGGTAAAGCAAGTCGACTATAATCAACATTTAGTAAAGAGAGACGACGACATCGGCTTTACGCGGCGATTCAAATACACTAGGGCCGTAAGTTTTGCCGATGTCAAAACAAAACTTAAATTTACTTTCGATTTGACCTCTGTGAGTGTTTTAACATCTACACTACTTTATTTCAATGCAAATCCAACAAAATAGCTATCTCAACTCAAATATAATGTTAATGTGAAACATTCCCTTTAAGCCCAGAAATGCTCGGTCCCAAGGTGGGCTTAATAGGCGGCGTCTACTGTATATAATAGGGGTGTGCACGTGCGCACGTGCAAAGCCACCCCACTCCTGACTTATGGAAAGGCAGCGGTGGAGAGGTCCCTAACCACACACCAAATGGGAACACTATCGGTTCAGCTGTTCATGAGATACAGAATAGAGGTGTGCACCATAGTTTTTGATGGGTGCCTAAACTCCAAGCCCAGCCCAGCCGAAGCCCATGAACTCCAAGCCCAGACCCAGACCAGACCCATTCAAATTTATAATATTGAGGCCCATTTCCGGTCCGGCCCATCAATATGAAGCAGATCATTATTTTCACCAAAATTGCTTCCATTATTCTAACATATTTACTTGCATGCTATTAACGAGAAGTAATATCACGCACCCGTGTATTGCTGTGGCTTTCGAGTTCGACTCATCGAGCACTTTTCGGTCAACATTGTCATGCTGGATCAGATTCTGGAACAGAAATGACTTTGGATTTTTAAATCTTTCACCACTGCTAGGTATTTACCATGATTTATTGTTCTCACATAATTGTCAAAACTTATTGTTTAAGTGTGTCCCATATAATGTATTAACATGTTTACCTTGTTAAACATCTGGTTGCCAAGTAATAAAATAACGGCTAGCGTCATGATTACAAAATTGGCATACCCATGCCCACCCAGTACCCATGAAAAGTCGAAAAATGTCTACCCAGCCCAGTCATTCGGAAGAATTGAGTGAGCACCCTTGGGTTCACCCGATCCATTGAAAACACTGGTGTGCACGTGCGCACGTGGAGAGGCACCCCACCCCTGAATAGTGGAAAAACGGTGACTGAGGGGTTCCTAACCATGACACACTAAATTCGAACACAATCAGCCAAGCCGTTGCGGAGCTTTTGCGACAAAGCACCTTTCAACACCCATCACGCGGCACGCGCCACGCGCAGTGGTAGTCACGCACATGAGGGTAGGTTGGATCCTGAGCAAAGAAGCCCACTTGTCAATCGGACGTGCGGTTGCTGTGATGGGCTTAATGTGCTTCTCAAAAGCGTCGCCAAGGTTCGAGTCGGGTCGGGTTGGGTTGGGTGGGGTCGGGCCGGGCCGCTCATAATCAGATTTTTATGATAGGGATATCACGTAAAGACGAGAGAGCGGTAATAATACAACCCTTTTTCCAACTCATTTTCATCTCTTTCCTGTAAAGGAAAACGAACACTTCGTAGCACTTCCAAACGGAGGTGTCAAGCATGTTAAGAAAAAGCTGAGGCAAAGTTTACCGCGGCCCGAGTCAAACAAATCTGCAACATGGAAACGTTTTCTCATTTTGTAATGCTGCTTCTCTCATTCTCTGTGACATCAAGCGAGCTGAAGCACATGCATAAATAACCCCAGCTGCTGCATTATTCCACCAGTGGTTCCAGCAGATGAATGATTAGAATCCCGGAAGATATATCTCACCACCCGCACCAAATCCCGATCCGAATTCTGAACTCCTAATATCGAATATCTATCAAACACTTGTGAAAAATCGCGTGCGTCTCTGCCAATTTCAGTATCCGACATCAGCGAAGACACATTCGCCAATCACATCCTGGACTCCTTTCAGCCGGCTCAGACCGGCAGGAAAGCTCACCCGTTCGACCGAGACATGACATATCCTACGCCTTCCTGGCGGCTGTCCAGTGGCCACCGCACGAGAGTGGGGGCGGACGGCGGGTGGCGGGCGCACAATCGCGCAGGAGTGCCCGCTCTGACGAATTATCACCAGTGCGGACGGCGATCGTCGCTGCCATTTATCATGACCGCCATTATTCCCCTGCCAGTTCGGGTAACAAAGCGGCAGGCGCGCCGGCCGCGTCGCCGCCGACGGCCGGCACGCTGCTCAGTCGTCGGCCCGTCGGCGACGGCGGCGGTGGCGACGGCGGCGGCGGCGGCGGCGGTGGCGGCGACGGCGGCGGTGGCGGCGACGGTGGCGGCGGAGACGTTGTGGAAAGGGCGGCCGGCCGGCGCGGGACAGTGGCTGGCTGACATCGCCGACCGACGGGCAGGTGGGTCTCGGTCCAGCGCCGTGAGCGACGGAGATGACGACGGCCAGGTGTGAGGTGAAGTGGTGGTGAGGGTGATGGTGAGGATGGTGGTGAGGATGGTGGTGAGGATGGTGGTGAGGATGATGGTGAGGATGGTGGTGAGGATGATGGTGAGGATGATGGTGAGGATGATGGTGAGGATGGTGGTGAGGATGGTGGTGAGGGTGATGGTGAGGATGGTGGTGAGGCTGGTGGTGAGTTTGGTCAGAATGGTCGTGGATCGTGGTCACCGTGGTTGTCAAGGCTGGCCGAGTTGTTGGGTGGAGGAGCCTTGGTCAGGCAAAGTGGGGAGTGTGGAGCAGGGAGGTTCCTACAGAGCTTCAGCTTTGAAATATGACTGATAGAAGTTGAGCTTTGAAGAGAAAAAAAAAGATGATGAAGGCTACAGGTGCTGGTCAGAAGTTGCGAAACTTGCCAGCAGATTGTTAGGAAACTTGTCTGTTACTCACAACATCTCAATTTTAGGATGACAGGATGATCATGGTGATTTATCGGACAGAGTTGATCAGGGCCAACCGGTTCATATCCTAATCACCGCAAACAATATATGCTACAAAGATGAAAAGCAAAGTTATTTAAGTGTATTAGGAGTCCAAACAAAAAAAAAGTCCTGGAACTGGCGTTTCTAAGTTGTGACAGCTCACCTCTAAACTGATTGTTGCTGTTCATTTGCCTTTGCAAGAACATTTGTAAGCAAAATTCGTGGTGTGATAACCAATATCTCAGTACGTGGATGCAATACAAAATAGACTCAACAACTTATCTAAACATTTTTACAAATAATCAAATGGAATGTGTGTCAATTGTGTGTAGGTATGCGTCTTGCATCATGCGAGCTAAATTACCTGCAACATTCCTGAAATGTCGTTGCAAGTTTTTCATTTTCTATTTCGCAGGGCTTCCAGTGGCGCCGGGGCGGGAAGCCTGCTCAGTGGCAAACGGGCGTAACGGTTGGAAGAGAGCCATTCGCTGGTCCCCGCCAGGAGCCTCTTGTGGAGTTATGCTGCAGGCAATATAAACCGAGGCCCGTAGTCGGCTACTTGACGACACAATTCACTTTAATTGGGCGATCTGGGATGATGGCAGTGGATCCGAGCCCATTCCATGCCATCGCTGCGATTAAGTACTCAGAGGACGACTAAATTCCATGGTGGGTACTATATGTCCAAGTCTACTTTGCTGTTATCACGTAAATATATTTTGATTCGGTTTTGTCGATGGTTCTCGATATCCGGTGTATGAATGGAAATACAAATACAAGTGATGAATACTGAATAGCGAAATGTAAATGAGGGGTATTTTGGGGATACTCGGTGGGCAATGCTCTAATGAATGCCTCGTTAGACGCTCTGTCCAGCTGAATGTCTCTTTTCCTGAACAATATTGCTGAATGCCTCGTTTAGCATACCAGATGTGAAATAGCGTCATTAAATGGGGAAAATGCGAAACAGCACGCAATAAATGTTATTAACGTGACATGGTCATAAATTAGCTTGTAAAAGCTTCTCAGAATAAACCCATGCATTGCTAAACAGCTGCTGCCAGATGATTCTTACGTATCTCGTCGCAGACATAATTTAGATGGCTAACTTCCGTTGCATTCACTTGAATTAGCAATCGCGTTATTATCCCTAATGAATCAAAGAATGAGTATAGTAAGTACACTGTATAAATGTACAGTCGGCTATCAAATAGTTTCCCCTGCCACCACATGACACTTAGGTCTCGATAGGCACAACAAAGGTGGTTTCCCCACCGTAGGTTGGTAGCCATGGTGGCTGTCTGAGAGGTGCGTGACCTGGGGATGGGGAGGAGGAAGTGCGGGTGGTGTGGGATCTGGGAAGGGTGTGCGCCACGACCAGGACGGTGGTCAGGGCAAGAAGTATCGAGGGTTAGGTCAGCTACCCAGACACAGCGGAGATCAACATTGGAGACTGAATGACAGAGCTCGTCAGCACAAATGGCTCAGTCGGCATAGCCGTCGATTCCTGGCGTATCCTTAGCTTGACAGTGAGCTTGAACCACGTTGACACCGGATGCTTTTATGTGCTTTTTACCATATCACGTGTCAAGTTTGGCGCAGAATCTCAGAATTACAAATGCAAACGTCCATGAATTCTCCTGATGATTTTACGCGAGAAAAAAACACGCATTAAGGTATTTTGCCTAAGGTGCATTGATGTGTTGGCGTCTTGTTACTCCACGCTTCACGCTCTGTCAACACACCCGGGGCGGGATTATGTCCGGTAAGCTAGTGGCGATACGTGCGATGACATTTGCGATACCAGCGACGTCAGGATTTGAGAAAACCACAGGTGTATGAAGCATCGCCAGAAGGGCGATTTATTTTGGCACGAATGTTAAATTTTATTGGTAGCACACTTTTTCCCGTTATTTTGACTACACTGAGTCTAATGGAATACAAAATGAACTAAAAAAGATTTAGGGGTCGCGAAAAAATCGATGAAAATTCCAGGTTTTACTATAAATCCCGTAAAATCACCCATCATATTCCCGCGATTCTACGAAACGAGTTCAAAGTTTTCCTTGTGGCATACTGTTTTTCCTTATTTAGACTATGGTGATTCCATGAATATCAAATTTACGAAATTTCACAAATTACGGTCCTCAAAAACACTAAACACTTATATGTTAAATAACCCAAAAATAGCCATTTTGTAATCCACGTTTACAACACGATTACATAATGTTTGACATGGCACACTTCTTGGTAGTTGGATAGGCATCCCAGCCAACACTAATCGGCGCACATCGGATTAAACCACCATTGTGCTCGATCAAGTGCCAAGTTAATTGTTGGCTGATTGTGCTTTTTTCAAATAAGCAATACATTTCTAATGAAAAGATAATTAGGGCTGGGAAAATATAAAAATACACTTGCATATTACCATTCCAATGTTACTTATTTTGTCCCGGCGATATTACATTACATGCCAGCACCGTTTTGGTTCTTCGGCGATATTAGATTGTCCATTGGACATCCCCGCAGGGTGAAGCTGCGAGGAGGGCCCAAGCCATGACGACGTGGTCACCACTCCCAGGGCGCTACTCGAGGTCCACCACATGCCCTGTGACCAGCGGCGACCAGACCCGGGCTGACGTGGGCGGGACAGAGGACCGAGCACCGGTTGTCAGGAGAATACAAGGGAGGATAAAAAGATATATGCTATCATTATCCAAGTTTGGGATCCCAGTTGCCATTAAAATCCATGTTATCATCCTCGTCAAGTGTGTGGGGGGCTGAAGCCCCCTCAACTGAATAGAATTATTCACCCCTGGGAGTACAGGTAGAGGCTTAACTTATGAAAGAGGACGATCTCGGTGACAGGAGAAGAAGAAAGCCATACTGACATGGGCGGCGGATAAGGGGGCAAGGGGACTGCTCTTCCACTCAATTATTGGGAGGGGGCAAACATATGGTTTCCCTCCATAAATTTGTAAGAGTGGCCCTTCAAGAAGTTGACCTAGGGTCCCGAGGTGCCCCCACCGCCCCCCAGCTAGCCCCAGGGCTGGCTGGGGGCTGAGGGCTGAGGGCTATGGTCGACAGGAGGCCCTCAGTCGGCCTGAGGGGACCCTTGTTACTTGTTAGGCCTTACATGACTGAAGTGTTCAATATCCACTAATACTGTTTCGAGCGTTTTAAGGAACAGTGTTATCGACAAAATGTTGATGCATTTGCCAAACTTTGGGAATCAAGTACGTGTACACTGTACAGTACGGTCTTACCAATCCCAATATGTCCTACCAATTCTATCAGTGAAAATGCCTATCCTATCGTCCTAACAGTAAATTATTATACAAAGACGTGAAGCAATATTAATGTTTACCTGGTTCCTTCCTCGTAATATCTCATGGCCGTGGCCGTTAAGCCACTCTATATTAATTATTCATGGAAACTCTCTCAGACTAATGGCGAGCGTAACAAAATAATAAAAAACGGGAACCAAACTACCTCTTCTGTTTTCCCTTTCTACCGTCATTAGTGTCATCTTCCATTGACCGCGTGCTTTCCATGGGAGCGTAATGACTACAACGTACCCACCAAACGTACTGACCTTTACCAGGAGATGGATATAAGCCAGCATGTTTGGGTGCGATACTTATACCATGCATGCTAGCCATGCACTGTTTGGACATAAGTCTTTCTCATAATTATCTTGTTATTTTTCCCGTGTCTTATTTCCCTCTCCGGGGTGTCTAATTAGGTACTATATGATGCACGTCCAGATGAGCTGCCTTCCCTCGCGTGCAGGCCGCAGTGGTTGTAGCCCAACTCTCTAGTGGTTTGATGTAGGTATGCCGTATCAGCTCCTGGTCTGACCAGTCGGACATTGGATGTCCAGGGGGATTTTAAGCAAATGTATTTATCCTAAAAATAAATGATCAAGCTACACAAAGATCATGTTGAAACTTTAAACGGAAGGTGCAAGTGATTCCTTTATATTATCAACCTGACTTTTGGAGTTTTTCCAAGGATATAGTCACGATAATACATATTGCTGCCGTTTTGGGCAAAGTGCAAGCCAGTAGATCAAATGAATTACTGACAGTGCTTTTGAAAGGGTGATCACAGATGACGCCAAATGATCATGCAGGGTTTACGTTTTTAATTAATCTAGCAATCGATTACCGAAACTCCAGCGAATTGAAATGCTTTGGAACGCTCCACTCAGCAAAAGACCTCACTGCTGAAGGTGATTTGCCGTCTCTAAATCCCAGCCTGCACAGCTCAGCTGGGGAGGCAGACTGTGCCACATAGCTCAGCTGGGAAGACAGACTGTGCCACATAGCTCTAAGCTTGGGGAGGAAGACTGGTGCCCGCTTCGCTCAGCTGGGAGGCAAGACTGTGCCGCTTAGCTCAGCCTGGGGGTTGGCAGACTGTGGCGCTTTGCTCCAGCTGGGGAGACAGAACTGTGCCGCTTAGCTCAAGCTGGGAAGAAACAGACTGGGTGCACATAGCCAAGCTCAGCTTGGGGAAAAGACTATAGACCGTGGCCGCTTAGCTCAGCTGGGGAGGAAGACTGTGCCGCTTAGCTCAGCTGGGGAGGCAGACTGTGCCGCTTAGCTCAGCTGGGGAGACAGACTGTGCCGCTTAGCTCAGCTGGGGAGGCAGACTGTGCCACATAGTTCAGCTGGGGTGGCAGACTTTCGCAAGCTGATCTATTTTGCAGAGTGTAGATTGCGAGATTGGTTGGTAGTAGCTGGTTTGAGGAAGGTTGCGTTTGATATCAATATTCAAGAAGAAAATTGAAGTTTACACTCAAATATGTGGACAATATACAGTGCACAGCGGAGAATATTGGACAAGTCTCCGTCTGAGTACCTGGCCGGTTTGATATGTGCCTCAAAAAGGCTGTCTTCCACAGCAAATGCTCGAAATCCACACCACTTTGTAGCGTGTGACCTTAAAAGATATACCTATATAGACTAGACAGGGCAGTTCGCATCCAGTGTGTCTCCACAAATAACTGGTTTGTCAGCTCAACTTTACTGGTCATATATTCAGGATTGTTTGACCAAAGTTTTCATTGCGACGGTTATCGATTTATCATGACCTTAACTTCACTTTAACGCGATCTATTGTTATGTCGAGCGATTTTCACCATTTGTCGTCTATTGTTGCAGCTCAATCTTTGACTGAACGAGTAGTCATGACAACACTGCCGTCTTAGTGCCTATGCTTGTTTAGATGGGTGTCATGTTGCATTGTACGCTTTGCTCCCCATTCTAACTAACCTTCTTGAGACGCTTCGTCATCTGAGGAAGCTTAGCTCACTGTTGCTCATATCAGTTCCAAATTGCATGTAACCATTCCTCACATGCCTTCCACAGTCTCGTCTGAAGCTTCTCAGCTTGGATGTAGATGTTTGTTATATTGGTGATATCGTCCCAATCTCTAGAGCAGCTCCATGTAACTAGTAACATTTAACAAGCTTGAAAATAGATTACCAGTCATATTTATCTTGTCCTGGTCTTGTCCTTTTTTCCTGTGTTTTGCTGTATTGTCCTGTCCTGTCCTGTCCTGTCCTGTCCTGTCCTGACCTGTCCTGTCCTGTCCTGTCCTGTCCTGAGCCCTTCATGCTGTACTGTGCTGGAATGGGAATCCCATATGTAAATGAAAATGGGACGGGAATGGATGGAAATGGGACAAACTTTTTGGAAATTCATGGATTAGAACGGATTTGGGCCATACCATTTCATTTGTTTGCCCTAAGGACAGTTTAATATGCTGGAATGGGTGGGAATGGGAGCCTCATTAAGTATGAATGCGGATTGGAACGGGTTTGGGTTCGGCTGAATGGGCTGGAACGGGATGGGGGCAGAACATTGGTCCCATGAAGGGCTCTACTGTCCTATCCTATCCTATCCTGTATTGTGCTGTGCTATCGTATCCTATCCTACCCTATCCTACCCTTGATAGATAGATCAGATATATTTACAACACATCCACGACTGGGTGGCTTTTCAGAGTTGCGCGTCAATTGAGGGTGAACATTGGAAACACAATGAACCACAGGCAACACAAGACAACTACAAATGGCGGGAAACACACTGGAAACCATAACTGGCCCCATTTCCATTCCCCTTCCTACATAATCCTGAGACATGGGTCCGGTATCTCCCTATCGTGGACAGTATTGTCAACGTCGCAGTTTTTTTTGCGGTAGAGGCGGGGTCGCCAAACACCACACACATTTGGCCTTGTTTTGAGCATAACACATCTCCGGGAAATAGCAGAGTCCGGCGGCGCCTCCCAGCTTCGGTTTTCTGCTTGATGCAGGCAACACAAGTGAGGCGGGATTGGCAACTTCGGGTCCATGGGTGTGGGTCAGGTTGGCCAGGGGAGTCCCCCGATAGTGGGTTGTAAATACTGAAGTTTATTCCGTCACCTCTATACCTCCCCTCTTCAAAGCTGCCTCCACTTGGTCCAGTTCGTATTATTTAACACAGAGGGCCAGTTTTGCAAGTTGGAAGAATTAGAGGAAGGTTAGAGCGGCGACTGGAAACCCCACTCTCAGAGCTGACCCTGACCTATCCTAACCCTATCCTAGCCCTATCCTATCCTATCCTACTCTATCCCTACCCTTTAACCGCTATCCTACCCTGTCCCCCTACCCTATCCTACCCTTAATCCTAATACACTAATCCCTACCCTATCTACCCTATCCTACCCCTAATCCTACCTATCTACCTATCCTACCTATCCTAACCCTAGATTCCTATCCTATCCTCCCTATCCTAACCCTATCCTACCCTATCCTTATACCCTATCTGCCTATCCTACCTATCTAATCCTACCCTACCCCTATCCTACCCTATCTACCCTCATCCACGCTATCCTAACTATCCCCTACCCTATCCTACCCTATCCTACCCTATCCTACCTATCCCTACCCTATCCTAAACCTACCAACCCTATCCTACCTATCCTACCTTTCCTACCGCTATCTAAACCCTATCCCTACCCTATCTACCCATCCCTCCCTATCTACCCTATCCTACTCTATCCTAAACCCTATCCTACCCTATCCTACCTATCTACCCTATCCCTACCCTATCCTAACCTATCCTAGCCCATCCTACCTATCTACCTAATCCTACCCTATCCTCGCCCTATCGCTTGCCCTATCCTGCCTACCTCCTCCCTAACCTACCCATCGCTATACCTATCCTGTATTGTGCTGGCTGTGCTATATTTGCCCCGTCCTTGCCCGTCCTGCCTTCCTGCCTTTTGGTCTGGTACTCTGTCCCACCCGGGACGACCAATTCTTTCGCCAACTCTCACCGGCCGGCCGGCCTACCCCCGGCGCCGGCCCCTTCTCACCGCATAATTTCCGTGTGTTGGTGTATGGTGTGTGGTGTATGTGTGTGGTTGTTGTGTATGTTGTGGTGGTGTGGTTGTATGTGTGCGTGTTATGGTGTGGGTGGTGGTGTGGTGTGGGTGGTGGTGGTGGTGTGTGTGAGTGGTTGTGGGGTGTGGTGGTGGTGTGGTATGTTTGGTGTGTGGTGTGTGGTGGGTGGTTGTTGTGTGTGGGTTGTGTGTTGTGTGGTGGTGGTGTGTAGGTGGTTGTTGGGTGGTGGTGTGTGTGTGTGGTGTGTGTGTGGTGGTGTGTGTGGGTCTTTATTGGCGTTCCCACTGAATCGATACCGGGGCACTGCCGCTCTTCCTCTTTCTGCTCCTTCCCCTCCATCTCCCTCTCGCCTGGGCCATCGTCCCCCTGCCGTCTGGCCTTCCGTAGAGTTGCTGAACCGCAGGGCGGATAAATTAGAAAGGTACAGGAAGAATGGTAAGAGTGGATGGACAAGTAATCTTCCCTGTGGGGGTGCCCTACCCCTGGCCGGCGGGGCGGCAGTTAAGGACCAGACCCCTTCTGCTCTCTCACAGCGAATGGTGGCCGGCTAAAGGTTGCTGGTCAAAACCGGCGGAGCTTCATCAGCAAAGCTAGTTGGGGCCGTGGCAAACATTCCTTGTCATCAGCCGCCGGATGGTTCCCCGGGCGGGCCTCGTGACTCGGTGGACCCGTACCAGCTGGCGTCGATTGCCGGGTCGCTTGATGACGAGATTGGCTCTCGCTGGGCCGCGGCCCCGAGGGTCATCATCGGAGGCCATCATTGTCCGGCATCATTTGCAGCAGAGCCCACCGACTCCGGGGAGCTGGACATGGAACAGGAGCTAGACATAGGAACAGGCGCTGAGGTTCTGAGGAGCTGGACATGGGATTAGTAGCTGGGGAGCTGGGGAGCTGGACATGACAGCAGGAGCTGGGGATCCGGGCAGCTGGACATGTAACAGGAGCTGAGGCTCTGAGGAGCTGGACGTGGGAGTAGGACCTGGGACTCCGGGGAACGGGGCCTGGTTAGCTAGGTCGGGGAGCAGATTACTCGGGAAGCAGGGCTGGGTCTCTTGGGAGCAGAACTTCTTGGTTCCGGGTAGTATGACTAATGACCCAAAGGTGTTTGCGGGCAGAAATAGAAGAGAGTAGGTATGCTGTACACCAACCGTAGAGCTCCGAGTCAATCTTAGCTTAGTGTGCAAGCTTAGCTTGATATCTGGTGTGCAAACTTGGATACGAGCGAATGGAAAATTATACGAATGGAACCAAATATACAAATGGAAAATTCGTATCATGTGACGGAAAAAGCACTGTCCTGGCTCAAATCGTACTTGTCTGAAAGAGAACAGCGGGTTGTTGAGAATGGGCAATGCTCAGTGTGAGCCCCGGTACTGTCGGGACGCCAGAAGGGGGCTTTTGTCCCCTCTTTTGTTCGCATACTATGTCAGTGACCTGCCAGCTGTTGTACGTTCAGATTGTCTCCTGTTTGCGGACGATTTTAAGCTATATGCTAGGGTTGACAGTTTTAGTGATGTTCGCGGTTTACAGGCTGATATAGATGAGCTGTCAGTAATCGGCAGCGTGGCAGCTAAAACTAAACCCAGTGAAATGTAAGATCCTTTCATTAACTCTGCGAACGAAACCTATCATAGGCGTTTACATGATGGGAAGTGAGGGGATTCAAAGAGTACAAGAAATGCGAGATCTTAGAGTGATATTATACGAAAAGTTGGCTTTTGCTACCCATGAAGACGATGTACTGAAAAAAGCCAACAGGGCTCTTGGTCTTTTGATGAGATCGTTTCAAACCGGAAAAATGGACGTTCATTGGACGATATAAATCCCGAGTCAATCATATCGACATACTGCGCTCGTACGATCGAGCTAGAGTATGGCTGCGTTATATGGGGAGGAGCTGCCAACACGCACTTGAAAAGAACAGAAAAAGTTCAGCATAAGTTTCTGACTTGGCCCTGCGCTCACTGTCGTGTTGCCAATGTCCCTTTGGATTATGATAGTCTTCTTCGTCATTTCGAAATAGCATCTCTCGCTGCAAGAAGATTTCAGTACGACATTATGCTCCTAGGAAATATTCAAAACAACAAAATTGATTCGTCATTCATTGTAGATTTATTCCGTTGGCAGCTGCTCCCCGTGTACTCCGTAGAAGAGTGTTGTTCCACGTGCCACATGCCAGAGTAAACACAGTCAAGAACAGTATGTTTGTAAGAATCCCTAGTCACTGTAACATGTTCTTAAACTCTGCTAGAACCGTAGATATCTGGCATACAGGGATTGTTGATTTTAGGAAACATGTCACCGTATACCTACTCCACTTCAATGCTCTAGTCAATATATAGTCATCGTGTGTGTCTTTTTTTATATTTACATCATAGGTCATGTCTATTAGGTATTTGTATGCATATATATTTTAGGTATTTTTATGTATAGGTACTTATATATTTTCACTATTTTTTGTCAGTCTACGTCGTGATTTAAATTGTATTGTGCGTGTGCGTTTATGTGATTATATTGTATTGTGATTGTATTTTAATCCCCGAGTTCACCTGACATTAGACGTGCAACCGTGCAACCGGCGTGCAAGGTGAAAGGCAAATAAACTAAACTAAACTTGCCATTTTGTATAATATTTGAAGCCGCGCATTTAACGTATAGATCTGTTTGATATGCCAATTTCCTTGCCTGCCCTATGTTCAGGTCATGACTCTCGGCTGCACCCCTGTGTGGATAACGTATAGATCTGCTTGATCTGCCCAAGTCCCTAGTCCTGCCTAGAATGTTCCAGGGTCACGACCACTCCTCACGACGTGCCACACCACCTGTGGGTGGAATAACGTCTAGAATCTTAGCTTGAATATGCAATGTCCTAGCCCCTGCCTCCCCTGATTGTTCAGGACGACTCTCAATGCGGCTGCAACCCCCTGTGGTGGATAACGTATAGAATCTTGCTTTGCATATGCCCAATGTGCCTAGCCCTTGCCCTAAATGTTTCCAGGTCCCCGACTCTCGCTGCACCCTGTGTGGATACGTAATAGATCTGCTTGATATTGCCAAATGTCCTAGATGCCCTTATTTCAGGCATTCCACCGCTCTCGCCTTGCACCCCTGTGTGGATAACGTAATAAGATCTGCTTGATATTGCACACACTCAAGCATACCCTAGCCTGCCCTTTTGGGTTCAGGTCATGACATCCTCGCCTGCCACCCCTGTGTGGTACGTATAGATCTGCTTGATATGCCAATGTCCTAGCCTGCCCTATGTTCAGGTCATGACTCTCGGCTGCACCCCTGTGCGGATAACGAGTAGCGTATTGATGATTTGTTATCGGTATATAACTAGCAATGAACACGAACAGCATGATGGCGCTTCGGCGAAGCGATCATTTCATTAGCAGGAAATCGCAAAAGATATATCTGCCTTAATGACTGGTATACAGTGTGTCCCAAAATTGATGAGTGGTTGTTGGGTGCCTTATTATATGCTTCAATAGTCTCCCAAGACTGGTAAATAAACGGAATTGTACAGAAACCTGACTGTGTGTTAGATATATGCACAATGCGGGTGGTCACAGAACCCCAGCGGCCGACCCGAGGTCAACTGACAGGGCACGGCAGAGGTTATTTCTTCGGAGGTACTCAAAGAGCCTCTACCTCACCTCGACAATGGTGAATGCTTGCGAGAAATCGACACATTACTACGCGTTTGTAAATAGCCAAAGCCGCCATGGCCCAACATCTGGTCGCCAGTAAATCGTATCCACCCAATAGTTGTAAATCGATCGAGCTTGGGTCCTAAACAGCGATGAGTTGCATATCACTGACACGGTAAATCAGCCCTCTGAAGTCCTCGTCTGGTGTACGACCAGCTGCAGAGGCCTCTCTTGACATGCATATCGTGCCCCGAGGCCAGACAGCCTGTGCTGACCACTATGCCAAGGAAGTGGTGAAAATGGCCAGAGCATCATCAGCGATGCTGCGAAGAAGGGGAATGGTCTGCCAACCGATCCCAAACTCCTGCCGGCCATGTCTAAAGCATTTCTTGAAACAAGATGACGCTCTAGTCCATCACGCCAAGAAGACAAAAAAAGATTTCGTAGTCACTTTCGTACTTGTGCACAAAACCACAATGACAGAATGACAGAAATACAGAACCAGTCAATGGCCCTGAGTCCTGACCTGTCCCCGATCGGAGAAAATATGTGGGCAGTCCTTGAAGACGTCCCCAACAAGATGATGCCCGCTCCCCGAGCAAAGGCTCTGGTAAGTACAAAACCTCCAAACAGCATGGCGGATAATCAACACATATACACTCAACAGCCTGATGAGTGAGATGCCGGAGAGCGTGCTGGAGTGTTTCCGAGCTAGTGGGGAAAAGGTATGTACATGGGAAAAGATCATGAACATATCGCTTGTGTGTAATTTCGATTTAACAAGAAACAACCGCTCATCAAATTTGGAACACCATGCAGGATGAAATGTCCATGAATTCCAAGAAGATGTTTAAGAATTAGACATTGGAGAAAGACAAATTTTGATTTTACATTCTAAGGCGACGGTGAGTGCACTCTGCACGGGCGAAGGCTGGCGTTGTGATGCAAATAGAGGGGTCATGTGAGCTCAAA
>VOPJ01016502.1:73881-93095 GCA_014673585.1 Semibalanus balanoides
TCAGGGGTGTGAAAAATGCTGAATCTGCTACATTCTAAGGATGTACCAACTGTATCTGCTACATCTATTTCTAGAGTATGTGCAAGCTGTATCTGCTAGATAAATTTATAGAGAATGTGCGAGCTGTATCTGCTACATCAATTTTTAGAGTGTGTGCATCCAATTTGCTTCCATTTTCAATATTAACTTGTTTCACATACGACGCAGAAAACCAATCAGAAATTGCATGGCTATATTTCACAACAAATCACTTGTAACTGCCAGTGCTCTGTGTTCGTAAATGTAATATCAAAATAACTGAATGACACAATGGGAACCTGAGAGGCAGATCATACTGCATTTGTTTTATCGTTATACGAGAGCATAACGGTAACAGCCGCCAGTTCTAGCG
The DNA here is from genome assembly GCA_014673585.1 of Semibalanus balanoides. Classification (NCBI taxonomy): domain Eukaryota; kingdom Metazoa; phylum Arthropoda; class Thecostraca; order Balanomorpha; family Balanidae; genus Semibalanus; species Semibalanus balanoides. The sequence goes on from VOPJ01016502.1 coordinate 74,273, forward strand.
CAACAATGACATAAAATACACACGCTCAAACAGGCAATTGATGAGTCCGTAGACATGTTCTTCGACCCAACATATAAACGAAAGACTAGGCGTCAGACTATGTGATTATTCAGGCAAGTGAATAAAACAAGGCGAGCGCACGAACGCAGTCATGCAGGTAAACCAAATCGGACCAGGACTAAACTACTAAGCCTCGTACGATCTGTCGTCAGGAGTTTATCGAGCTGGAGTTTGCATGACGTCAAGTGTTCTTACTGGTTTTTGCTTATAGCCTGTCAGCGAGAGTATCTGCATATGGCGCAAGCAAATGCCAACCTCTTTCATACAAATGTAATTGACTGCATTTAGAAAATCGTTGATGAATTCAGTTGGAATGTATGTTTTTCAACCCATTTCATTATCAAATACTCAAATGATACATTTTCATCAGAAATAATTGAAACAATCAAGCGATTTATTTGCGTTTTCTCTCTCCTTTCTGCTGACGGGCTGACCAAAATTCCCAGCTCAAATTCCAAAAATTCCCAGCAGGGCGCAGTCGGCGCGCAAGTAGAAAACATGAGCGAACGTACGAGTCACAAAATAGGGGGCCGTGATTCGTGGGCTGACGCAGTATGAATGAGGTTCGTACATCACCATCGTTTTAAAACAAATAGCACGACTGGGGCAAAGCGCTTGGCTTGATGGCCGTCTTAGTAGGTGCCCTGCAGCGAAGCCGCGATGCTCCGGTCATCAAGTAGCGCACAATACATTGTTTTTATATTCTCGCTGCAACCCTTTCGCAGCGGGGTCAGATGGACGTTGACGTCCAGGGTCCGTTCCTCTGAATGAACAGCTCCGGGCCGCGTTCTATGCCGGAGAGCTGCCGATGGTTGCCCACACGTCTTGGACACTTTTCCATCAGCTCTCAACTAACGGATTCTGGTGCAGCCAGAAGCCACACTCTGCTCACCAGATTTACATAGTTTCTGACTGCAGGTTTTTCTCCTGCCACCTTGCTGAGGCGCCGGAACAGCTCAGCGTTACTGAGCTCTCCGGGCATCTCCCGGACAGCATCATACGCAGCCCGGACACTGAGGCAGCTCACGACGGCTGACTCGGGTATGATGCCGAGACCCGCGAGCTCGGTCGCGGCGTTCCTCACGTGAATGAGGACACGCGGCGTGCTGACCTGCACGCAGCTGGCAGAGGTCACCTACTTTGCGGAGAAGGTGCGCGTTGACCTGCAGCAGATCATTCGCCGCCCCCACCGAACGCCCTCTGACATCCAATCCGCGGGATCGGAGGCGAACGCGCTCCACCAGATGGGACACGAACTTGCGGAGTTCTGTCACCTGCCGATCGGGAAAATAATGAACAATTATAGGACTTACCAAACAAATAAACGCCTTCGCATGAATCAACTTGTGAGGGGAAAATAATTACTGAACAGTCCGGAACCCAATACCAACCGTGAGAATCAAATACCCTAAAAATTCAGAGAACGCTTGACATTTAGTATAATACATTATCATGTCACTTTATTACCTTGTATATTGTTTACTTTCAATAAAGCAATCGTCAAAAAATAGTCACGTCTAAACAAAACAGCTGAAGACTACGGGACCCAGGTCCCAGCGATAGTTAAATAATTGCATTGCTGGTAAAAACTGTATATGTTGCTAGTTGAGCTTAGCACACGGTGACCTTTCCATTTACATAGAAGCATGCCCGAAGTACGTACAGAACACTTATTTACAGACTGTGACATGGTCCGAAGTTCGAAAACATTGTCGGCTTTTCAGGGAATAGTTCACACTGAAAGTTGTCCTTGAAATTCAACCATAACGGTTGCATCTTATGCTCAACAACGAATATGACTTTGTTTGAACACAGTAATGGGCTATATGTGGAAAAAGAAGTAAGTTTCTCTTTGTAATTTCAACGGAGAATCCGTACGAATAAGCAGCTGGCGCTCTGGCTCCGCCAGACCGCCTAGTACAGTCTCGACAATAGGGCCGCCGCGCAGCTCGGGCGGCTGAAGCGGATATTAACGAGGGCGTTCGTGAATCAGGTACTACGTGTCAGAGATGTCCTACCTCCGGCGCCCGCCTAGCCGCGAACTATCCGAACGCTGTTTTTCGGGGGGGTGGATGGAAAACGCAGACTAATCTGCGTCGAAACTACTTTACGTTCGAGTTTAATTCTTCCGCCAAAACTCATTTTTCGATATGCTCTACAAATCTGCTATCTCAGTTCAAAATCCCATGTTAAAGGTGAACTATTCCCCTTAAGCAGCTAGAGCCAAATGTATAAAAGCATAAGCAGCCAAATGTCACCGCACTCTGGGGACAAACATTTCTCACCTCAAAGGCACTGTCAGACTTGGCGCTCAGTGCTGGCCAGAGCTGTAACTCTGGACTCGGCTGAGGTCGGGTCACTCAGTGTTCAAGCGCCATGGCTCCAGCCGTGAGGCACCAGGTACTTAAAGGCTGCTGCCGCTCACGGGATAGACCTGCAGATGCAGCTGCTGCAGCTGCGCGCTGCACTTGGCCACCACCTCGTACACGTCCTTGAGTGCGGCAGCCATGGTTGGAAGCCGGCCGTCTGCAACGTCGGGAACACGTTGTTACATATAGTTATAAAATACGCACATGAACACAAGAGCGGCGCCAACTTCCGAGAGTAGGGGGGGGAGTCATTTGGAGGTAGATTCTTTTCATGCAACGTCTATAGGCGTAATGTTAGAATCCGAAAATATTGGAGGACGCGTCCGCCCGTCCCCTCCTTTGGCGCAGCCCCTGCATGGACATTATATTTATGCAGCAGTCGGAAAGATATCGTGAGAAAGAAAATGAACAAAAAAATATAACTATACTTGTAAATAGTAATGATCATTTACTTCCAACAAAGAAGGGCGGAATGAACATTTAATATTACAATAACGGGATTGCTTGCATGAACTGACCGACTAGGTACTATAACAAAACATAAATTGAAGTAGCATGCAATTATATACAAACCACGTACCAAATAGATATCAACGAAAAACGTCGCAACGGTCGTTTTGTAAACAGCAGCAACAGCTGCAACAGCGTTGTGCGTGGCAACAAAGTCGGTTTCAATGCTTTTAAATCAATATTACTGAGAGCCGGTCATTTAACTAGAGCCGGTCATTGCATGATTTAAATGTTAACGGCGCAACACCTGTGCGTTTTGTTTGGCACCAATCTGTGGCTAGATTTAGAGTTCAGGGTCTGAATCGACTTGATACAGAGTTATACACACTCGCATTCAGTTCGGGTCCAATAGAACATAACATTACTGTCTAATCAAAGCAGTATTTGGCTGAACACAGATTTTACGTACCTCGCCGCAAGTGCAAGATCGCGATGGACCGAGGCAATCTGCACGGACGGCGTCCATCTGCTCGCTTAGGAGCGTGGTCATCGCTGCCTCGTTGCTGACGAACGTCTGCATTACTCGGGAGGCGTGAGGAGCGAACCGTGTCTCTGACCACAACTTCGGTCGCAGCGTCGCTTCTTCAGAGCTCATGAGGGCTTCAAATCCTTTTCCGTACATGTGACGCTTGGTCACGGAGGTGATAAGCTGTACAGATCATTGACACACTTAAACTTTTCCCCTTGCATCAACCTCTGCACGATTGAGGAGATGGCACCATACCCCACTGCTGGGACAGCTGGCCGTCCGTCTGCCGGCTCAGTCTGCAGCCCGTCATCATTTGTAGTACTTGGCGGGGACGTCTACCACGGGAGATATTGCGCCATCCGTGGCCATATACTCGGCCACTGGTCGGATGGTGCACCGCCGATGAGAGCCAGCGTCCCGCGGATCTCCTCGCAAGGGAGTCGCTGGACCCATCAGTGGACCATGAAGCAGCAATGACAAGTGACTGCACGATGTTGCCTTCTGGTGCTAGTGGCACCGTCACTACGATCGCTGTGACGTCCAACGTCCTCTTCCAGAGGGTGATCTTGTCCACCACAAGCGACACGCACTGCTGTTCGTTGATGAAGCGGGCGATCCTTTCCAGCATAACTGTGTGAACCTGATCGCGCAGCGTTGGGATAAAGAAGCCAGAGTGATTCAGGTCACCAGATTCAACCCTTACGGCACGCTGCATAACCACAAGGTCTTCATAGGCTGAACGTGGCTAAGCTTTTTTTCCAGTTCCGTGGTACCCCGTACGCAGCGCACGACGAGAAACGCTCACGTTTTTCGCGAACATCCCAGCGATCTTTACGGCATCTTTTGACGCGTTTGCAGCTGCCTGTTTGTGCGTTACACTGCTGAAGTGAATGTGCACATTCTGTTTCAGATTTTGAACGTGGCAAGGCAGACTTCATCCTTGCGAACAAGAGATTCATATGAAAATCGTAACTTGAATAAGACCACATACCTTTCCATTGCCTCTTTGTGACGCATCCAGGGAAGGCACACACACCTTGCAGTAAAGGAGTCCTTCCTCAGCCGATGAGAAGAGATCGTGAGAAGCCGCCACCTCGAGATGCGCTACGCTGCGCCCAGAACGGAACAGCACATCGTTGGCAGTACTCTGACACGCTTCGTTTACGGTCATATTGTCCACTGACTCTAATCCCTTCACCTTTTGTATGATGTTTAGGATTGATGCAAGCTGACTGCTCTGTTGACCTTGCATGGTCATGAGAGCATCAACTTTCTGGTGGAGGCTGGAGATGTCTTCACACGTACTACGCCTGCGACGCATGGTGCGCTGCTCTGGTGCGCGCCGCTGTTCTCAATGTTCACCTGTTCTAGGCTCTCCGCTGCAAATAAGGACGTTCAAGTCAAATAAGGTCATAGAGGTTGTATGACATCGATATGCAGTCCTTTATGTCACAGGGATTGTGTTCGTGGGCAGATTTTGATGATCCAGGCTCGATCACTCTGCGGTTAAAACATAAAACATTGTAGTTGTCTCGAAAATAAACATGGAGGGTAATGTACTATAAGCAATTATCGTATATCACTTGCATTATTCAACATCTGAGCATTCATCATCACCGGCAGGTAGATTCAGCTTAAGTATGAATTTGCAAATCGACTGCGTCAATATATCTGAACCCTCAAAGTGATCTTTTGGACGGTATACTCTAGTGGTATATTTGTTGGTGCAAAATGAGAAGGTGTAAAGAGGATCAATATGATTAGACTGGTCCTGTAGGTACTTAAACGTACTAGCCCATTAAGACAAAGCGTGGAGGACAGCATGTACAACGAAATGCTTGAAAACGTACAGATCAGATGATGATGATGATTGGGGCTTTAGGCGCCGCAACAAAAATAGTTATATGGCGCCATACGTACAGATTCAGTACTGTGCTCAGATCCAAAAACGGATATCGGGATCTGGATCCCGGATCCGTTGGGATCCACCTTCACAAATTGACGATGAATCTACTGGGATATAGATCAGTCTTCAAAATTTGTCGAGGATCCGCCTGGATCCGAGATAGCAGCACCATTTTGCTTTGGATCCACTGGATCCCAGATCCGCCATTATTCATTATGTAATATTTTCGGCCATTTATGAAGTAATTGTCAGTACTTTGCATTCTTGTTAGTGCAACTAGCATGGGTGCATGCCTTTTAGTTAGATTTTGTCAATACATACTATAATTATGGCATAATATGCAAGTGGGATCCTGTCGGATCCGATATCCGTTGGGATCATATATCCATTTTCATTGTTTATAATGGGATCCTGTGGGACCCAAGATCCGTTTAAGTGTGTAATCGAAAGATCCACTATTGTAATTTGTCGTGGGATCCAGTGGGATCAAAGATCCAACATTGCGTTTTGTCGAGAGATCCCTCTGGGATCATAGATCCTACTTTCAGCAGATCCATGCACATGTCTGGTACAGAGTCTTGAGTTGGTAAAATACTATGAAAATCCGTTATTTTAACAATATGTTGGCTTTAAGTTATAATAAGTGAGCGTGAAAAAACACTCATTTGTACTTATAAATTTCACCAAGACTCAATTACAGGACATCGATGAAATATTTGCTCTTATCTGTCTGTTTTCTAATGTTGTATGCAATGGTAGATGGGACCAACAAATATGTATAATGGGACTGTACCCTCCACAGGGTGTGGTCATGAATAGTATTGGTAGCCAATCAAGATTGACTAGCATCCAATGAAGATGCTGCATTCATTTTTCACTACAATATTTTCCTCTGCTATAACACAGCAGATACTCACTGGAACTTGCAGGTGCAAGAACAGCTTCAGCAGGATCTGCGTCCATTTTCTTCCATGTCAAGCTCTGCTGGCAGCTTGTGGTGGTTGTGCTGTTTTCCGAGACACAAGGAGCTTCTTGCAGCCACGTCACACTCAGCTGCATGTGTTAGCAGGCGGTGAGCATGCTGAAAAGGAAATCGCCCATAGTTAAAACAGGAATTATTATGTCAGCAAAACACACTAGGACAACAGTTTGACCTGTTTTGCTGACACCAACATCAGAGCATATTTATTATTTAAGGTTTCTCATGCTGTTTTTTATTGTTTCCAGTCACCAAAAGTAAAGTAATTACATAAAGTTACGCAGCAAGTAATCTAGTATCACGCAAATAAACTTTAAAGCTATGCAGATATCCTAATGTTTGACATGTTTTGGCAAAATATGAACACTTCAACCCATAACATATAAAAAAATATATTCATTTTCACCAGTGCATAGGTGCAAATTACATGCAACATTCTGAAACATTGAAGTGTCCAAACTAAATTTGTTGTTTAGTCACACCACAACACATGGAAATCTATAATTTGGTGGACTTCAGAAATATATTTGTCAACAGCCATTATGTTACCAAAAATATACAATTCCTACATTTAGGCAAGGCATGTAGCTGTTCACATTTGTAAGGATTATATTAGGGAGGTAAAACTCAAAACTAAAAGGATATCGGAAACGTGAAACTGAACCCTGAAATCCTTTAACAAATTTTAAGATTTTGTCTTATCGTACGGGCTCTCGGCAGTCCACGGACGAACAGTAGCAACGCATGTTGAAAACACTAGCTCTGCCTGAATAGCCCCAGCTATTGAAGGAGGTCGTGCACATCGTGACATGATGATCTTAATGAACTAATACGCAACCTAAGTCGGGACGGTCTTTGATTAATCAGCTGACGGCGTGGGCTACTCAGCTGACTGCGTAGTGTTAAAGGCCATAGAACAAAAAGTAAAGTCGTTTTTTTTCCTGTTAAATAAGTTCAGCTTAGCATTGGAGAAGGCCCTAAAATGGATCAGTCTATTTTTTAACATTTATATAAGAAGATTTAAAGCTAGTTTTAAGCTAACGCTGCTTCGTAAATCGTGTTAGAGTGATACTCATACGTAGACGTGGACTCATAGTGGACATCAAGTAGACTGTAGAGGCTAGCTTTCCCAGTATACTAGTCTAAGCAGTGTACTTCTATGCACTTTCATCAATTTGTGTGTACGTTCAGAATGTTAGTTTTAGCATCTCACCTGCTGGATAAAGTTATCCATACATCCCAAAATCTTCACTGCTTGACCTGGATGCCGAGCCGACGTGTGCCTCTTCATGGTGTAGCTGAACGCCATTGTACTGACACAGTTCTCATGAGCACTCATCTTCAGTCCTGAAATAACCCCACTTTCAGTCGAGGCATCGCTTTGACGATCCGAAACGCGTTCTTAATCACAAAAAAACTTTGCAAATAAGCCTAATAATGACACCAAACAAATCAACGTGACTTCACTGCTTCGATGGCTCCGATCACAACAACAAATTATAAAGGCCGGGCGAGAGCCATGCCCATTCTTTTTGACTTAAGCTTTCAGTAATTCGGGCTTCATGACGTCACTGGGAGAATTGCTTTAGATTCCTGAGAGTTTCCTTGTCTCTAATGTGAGCTCTAATACTGTCTTACATGCATAATTGACTAACTTTACATTAATGTCACTTGCAAAGTAGTGTTCAATATATTCAACTTGCTATGCCTGAAAAATGAATTCTTCCCAATGACGTCACCACAAACACCTGCGCAGATATTGGTTGGTATGTCTCGTGTGTCTTTACTTGGTTACAAGGCAATATAATTATAACCGTCGTTCGTCCTGTTTTGTTTAAATGGCTAGTGCTGAATAACAACAAAAGGAGCTACTCAAAATACATTATTTCACGATTGGTTCCTATTTGCGGTTTAACTAGGGTAAAAATGTTAATTGGCATTACAGAAAATATTTTTCAAAATATAATAAAATATTTTTTTGCAACATTCGTAAAAAGAATTTTGTGAAAACAGCTGTAGCTTACACTGTTGAAAACACGACTCAGAGAATGCGTGTATTGTGATGGGCAGTAGTAGAATCTGCTGCAAAAATATGCCGCATTTCACCATAACGAGACCGTTTAGAGCTGCAGTTTTTACACATATATTATCAATTGGGTTTCCAGTGAATATTTTCAAAAAAATCATTGAATGAATTGGTTGTTGTGAATTGAAATTGAATGAATTGAATGTTGCTGAAAGGGGGTTATTTTATTTGAAAAGTCAAATTAAATGTGCAAAGCTCAACGCGTTAGGCTGTTTTTGCTACAATATGAAGGGCTATTGGAGCTGATTCTGCTACCTACTGGGTATGAAGGTATGAGGGATTCTTCAGCCCTGTGCCTAGTCCGCTGGAGACAAGTGTCCAGGTGGCGCGCGACTCGAGCTGGCAGCCGAACGGGTGAAGGTGCCGCTAGCCACTGAGCAACACGAAGGCCGTACAGATATGGCTTGGTGTCCAGACTGCAGGCGCAAGCTGAGGAGCAGTAATTCCAGCCTGCTCCAGCGTCGCTACTCGAGCACTGACTGCAAGAGTGCCGGCCACGGCATCTAGCAAAGACGACATTTTGGTGTTCATCGTTTTGCTTCATCTTTTTGTCCGCCCGGTGTAGCTCAGTCCGGGAGAGCGCTGGATACAGATCTGACCACCCTGGCAAGATGGGTTCGAGCCGCTTCGGCGTCGCTGTTTGCTCCTGGCGGGAATGACCTGCGGCTTGGTGGGCAGCGGCGGCGTCAAAAAGTCAGATGAAGCCGCGAGCCGGGCGGAAAAACCCCGGTTCCCCTCAGTCGTTAGGGGACGTTAAACTTTTCGTCTCTAAATTCCTGCCGGTGACTGGAATTGCGTGATCTTTGATGGTGGGGTCAGGGCTGCGCAACAAGCTTAGCTTAGCGTGGGTCCCTTGAATCTCGGAATCCATCCATCAAAATATTCGGACTAAATATTAATTTAAAAAAAATATCCATGTCGGCGTTTGTTTTTAGAGATGGCGGTCAGCAGACTGGATACGTCGATGTGGTCAAAAGATATTGGAGGTAGTTTGGACAAGTTGAGGGCAGCATACTGAGGAACATCGTCGCCTATTTCCTGCAGGAGCCTGATGATGTCAGCGATGTTAGCATGAGACTTGTTCACCCCTTGACGTTTTCTTGAATCTGGTACTGGGTCTATATCCGAGCAAGTTCATCAGAGAAGCTTCGTTTTGCTTCTTCAATATCGGCTTCATTAAACGTTGAAATACAAAGCTGGGAGCATAGAGTCCAACCGGAAGAACATCTAGCTTGGTTTTTGGACGAAGCACAAGTCATTCATTTATCACAAATGCCATCGCTTGTTGCAGCGGGCGACGGAGGCATGATGTCAACAGATCAAATAGTACTGATTACAGACAAAATATTTAATATAATGACAAACACTCGCGGCCACTGCACTATTAGGTATTAATGTACGTTTTGCAAATCATTTTGGCTTAAATATTCACAAAAAACATTCATATATAGGAATATCAGGAGTCGTTTTTTATGACTATTCAAACTCAGAGCACATGCTCTTTTTTATATATCGATTTTATAGAGCTTTCGATCGCCGCCTTGCGCGTCTCGCTGCGGTTATTGATTCGGAAGATAACAGGGGGGGTAAAATTTCCCCCCCCTACGCCGCGCGTTCGGCTGGAGACCCCTACGCCGCGCGGGTTAAGTGTCACAGATTGCAAATGTCCGGCGTTCTACCTCCCCGATGCCGTACGCTGCCGACCAGCGTCTAGCAAATTGTGAGACAGCAAAAGACGGAAATGTTGTATTTTATTTCGTTTTATCGAGGAAGGAGCCTCAAGAGTGATAAAAAAATGCGCTGCGATAGATAAGCATACTGCCTTCATCAGCATGGAGATTTACAAGACACAATACCGAACATACCTGATCATCAGCGATGGCTGCTAGTGACGACAGGACTGGCCACCTCTCCCTCAACAGCTCCGCGTCATCCAGCTCCACGGCATCTCGCATCTCGTCGAATTTGGTCAGCATGCAGGAGAACATGCGCTCCCGTTCCCACGGGAGGACCTGCAGATTTTGCAGCGACTTGCTGCCCTCGGCGAGCACGCCGTATAGGTCGCACATCGCCGCCAGCTGAGTCGAGAACGTCGGATCTGTTAATCATCAGCATTTCAAATTGCGAATAAGTAATCGAAGTAAGCATCTCGGTAACGTTATGATGGCAATGGTGCGCCTGACAAGGTTTCGTTTATCTGGACCCTATAATGGCGATCAACATCGCCATTATATTAGGTTAGACTCAATGACGATTGATAGCACGATTATATATGTGTAAAAACGATATGCTGACAATCAACACTTCGAAGCAATGGCGGAAAGACGCTCGCACTTGAGTAAATAATTAACAATAGCAAAGTGCAATGGCCACAAAATACAGAACTCTATTACAACCAAAAAACAAAAGATAACACAAATGAGCCACAAGATACCACTGATAAACATTATGTTGTTAATCTGATGTACGCACGCTAACTGGAGAGAAAACACGTGACGGCACATTTTTTCACCTCTGGGCCCGACAGCCAGCTCTCACCAAGTACAGTAAGTAGCTCACAAGTCACACTCACAGACACAGAAGCTTCACCACTCACACGGGGTGGAAGAAGGCGGTATCGCTCGCACGGTAAGGAAGGCGAGCGGCCCGCGCGCGTCGCACGTCCGAACGCGGCGCCACGCGCAGGCCAACTGGTAATGGTGATAAAGGTGCTATATTTTGTATTGAAGAGCAGAAATAGGGATGCAAACCGTATGAATGTATTGCTATATTTTGTATTGAAGGGCGAAATTTGTAACTTCTGACCGGCAATCTGCGTCTGGTAAGGTCCTGGTAAAGGTTTGTCTTTTCGGTTTTCCTGAATACAGATAAACGAATTCCCGCCCCATCTAGTAGAGATGTAGAACGTAGACTCAAAACGCTTAAAGAGGACTAGTTAATCTTAGCAGGAAGCTATAAGAGTGTTTGTTAGCAATGTGGTCCGAGGAACAACTGGGCTTTATGAAGGATGTGCAAAACAATCATGATGTAATCCTGAAACAGAGTGATAAGTGCAAAGGTTTTGTCATCATGGATACGACTGAATATTTAAGTAAGTCTTGTCAGTGAAGCTGACGGTTTGAGTGTGACCGGATAGGTAAGAAGCGAACCACGAGGTGTCAATACCGTACTGCTGAAGCTAGGAAAGAAGGATTGAGTGATCGATGATGTTGAAACATTTAGATAAATCAATGAGACAAAGCAGTGAGATCTCGCCCCTGTCGGTAGCTGCTATGAATGCCGATCGGCGACGATACCACGGCGGTTTCGTAAAATGTTGGGACGAAAAGCCGTGCTGGGTCGGGGAGAGGAGATGGTTTCTAGAAAGGTAATAGTAAAGTTGTTCGTTGACAGGCGTTCTAGCACTATTTTGCCAAGTACTGGGACGAATAGAGATGGTCGGAAAGTTGGATGGATTGGAAGGATCAGCCGGATTTGTAAATGGAATGAACAATGGAAATGTTTCCAAGGATCGGATAAATCCTGAGCTGGAATAGGTCAGGATATTTATGATGTGAGAAGAACTTTCGCCGATCGCATCGAAACTGGACTTGAATGAACGAATACAAAGTCCGTCCACAACACGGGCCGACGTGTTGCTTCAATGGCTAAAGACAGTTGCGCCGCAGTGTATGTAGGGACACCGAAGACAGTAAAAGCGCACGCTCCTACACGCGGAGTCTACAGTCCATATATGGCTCGGGTCCCTGGCTGGCCACCTCGCCAGCCACAACGCGGCCCTACCGTACAAGTATTCGTTCATACTGTCAGCGGACAGCGGAGGGCAGTGTCCGCCGACCGGACGATTTCCTCCGATTTTAACATCACGCGTGTTGGCGCCAGCATGACAGGTCCCTGTTCGCTAATGCCGTCTACATAACGTCGCCCGGGTGTCACGGCGGATGCTGATCTGACAGCTCGGTTCATTGACGGTACTCAGACGACCCGTGTGAACCCCAAGTCTCAAGCGCCCGCGGCGGCGAGCCATCAGGTCACTGGTTCCGCGGGAACACGGCGGAGCGGTCGGGTTTCTGATCGGTGCTTTTATGGTTGCCATGCATGTCGAAGAAAGGTACAGAACGTTTGTAAAAAGTCTGCCACTGGTCGGATACAGAAACGCACACTAAAAAATCGGGGTCCAGTTTAGCAATGTTAGATCGGCATAAAAAGATGACAAGTTAATGTTTGGTGACCGAGCGGTGTTTTGGACAGAAAACGGTTTTAAAATGCGGTTTATCGTTCTAAATAGCGCGCAAGAACATATGAGGACTAAATGACAAAAACGTACCGCCGCTTCGAAGAACATGACTCACGCTCTTCACGATACAAACATCTAGGAGTGAAGCCACTCGTTGTAGGTGGGAGTAACAAATTGACTGATGAATGTCCAAAATCAGATATGAACTGAGAAAGACGTCGGCATTCCTGATCGGTCTCGGGTTGCGAAGGTTACGTTCAAGTCACCACACATCAACGAATATCGGTATTACGGGTGATCGACACGCACTCGCTGGTACTGTGCCTCAAAGTCGGCGAAGTCCGATGTCCAGGGCAGCAAACTGTGCCGGGTGGGCGGACCGGTACGCCCGAGGCCAAACTATCAGCCCTGCCGGCCTCCTGTCCCAGTTTCAGAAGCGTCCGGAGTGGTCTCCATAGCGCTGCGCGGTGTCCCCGCTGCTCTGGCCCCTTCCAAACTTAGTGGCGTCGATCTCAGAACTGATCGCAAGGGCGACTCCTGCCATAGCCCGGCGTCGGTCTATCAGCACGGTCAGATATGATAGCCGGGTAGACTAAGAAGCCGGCTGGGAGTGGAAGGCTTCAGCCAGGTCCTCTTGGAGCGGCCATGACGTTCATAGTTGAATCGGTGGGCAGCTCGTGGGATAACTCTAGAGCTTTGGCTTCAACTGATTGGACGTTGAGGGAGCCGATCAGCAGCCCGGCACGGTCGGCCGACCTCCAGCTGCCGCCCCTGGCTCCGCGCGGCTGCGATCTACGCCCGCGCTGCCCGCGCCGCCGCCCCGGCGGTATAGCCGGGATAGGCGCAGCCTGCCGAGACAACCTGCGTCCACGGACAGCCGGGGAGGGGCCGCGTCCGGCAGCCGGCCGGACCCGACCCGCGCCCGATCGGCGCCAGCTGACGCGCGACCACGTAATGGGTCACCGCTACCGCCCCCGGCACGGCCAACCACCACTCCAGTGCACACCCACGCAACCGGTGCGACCACGCCAGACCGAGCGGTCCCCGCCCACCGATCAGGCGCCCCAGCGGCTCCCAAACTGGGTCGACATCCAGCGGGGTGACCGGTGTTGAGAACCACAGACTGAACACTCGCCGGTTCACATGCACTTCTGGGCGCCCGAGGGCGAGCCGCCGGCCGGTAGGTCACAGCATCCCGCAGTAGCCGGTCCTGGTGCGACGTGGCGAGGCGGCTCCGGGGGCCACCGAAACGAGGCGGACGACAGTCCCGGACGACGGTCACGGACAGCAGACGGACCACCGCCAGCAGAACCAGCAGACGAAACAGGTCTCGATGCATGGTGAGTACCACACAGGACCCAACAGATGTCAGCAATCGGCAGCTCACACACACGACCTATGTGTGACGGACGACCTATGTGTGACGGACGACCTATGTGTGGTAATAATCCATTATCCATTCCATTCACCGCAACCCGTTTTTCGACCTGCTCTTCAAATCTGGTATCTGGTAACATCAGCCCTATACGGAAGTAAGGACTAAAAACCTGGCTAACCCCCCATTTAAAATATTGTGGCGACGCCTCTGCGAAGAACTGTAACTTGGTAGCGGTCATGGCAGAAACGTTTTCAAAGAAGTAAGTTGAGCATGCCTTGAAATTCAGAGCTGGGTAATAGCATTTTGTAATGTGTTAGGTTCTTTGTTAACGTTAAAATGCCTGCAAATTGTGGAAGTTTTGTGTCAAATAGGTACAACGTTGGTGGGCCAAAAACAAAAGTGGTGGGAAAAATGTTGCCTTACCAGCTTTGTCTGCTTGACACGTCTTTGTTCAAGGACGTCAGAACGACAAGGTTTAGGGGCCAAATCCCAAAATGTATCAGATTACCATGAGCGCTTGACAAATGCTGTTGCCTTAGGCTTTGAAACTAGGGTGGTTTTAAAAGGCATTTTTGTGTTTTTAGCTGAAGTTCCTTGGAATTTTTTTTCAATGAGAAATGTGTCGATTTTCTCACGATTTCAGGGGCCCTGGCCCTTCCATTGGCCAGATATTAGGTGTACGGTGCTGCATATCGGCCAGAAAAGAGACGAAATTTGTTTTAAAAAATCGGCACCAGCCTTGAAGGGTGATAAAATGTACCTGTCCGAAATTTGTATCACTGCAAAACTTATTGTTTTAAACCATTGTGATGGATAATTATATAGTATATTTTTTTCAATTTTAAGTGCTTAAACATTGGCATTTATCATGAAAATCCCCAAAAAGCTGCAACTGAAGTAAAAAACGAAATCTGCCGAGAAAAAAATTGTGGCTAGCCGAAATAGGTTTTGCCCCCCCCCCTCCAACTTTGAAATCGTTCCCCGGCCCCTGTTGGTCGGCCAAGTTTTTGAAACTTGTGGACCGCGCAGACTGAACCCAAAACTGCAATTTGACCTCTTGACTTGATATGACCTTACTTAACCCTATTCCCTAGGGGGTCAGATTCTGCCCCCGCTAGTTTTTTTCCGCCGCGCCTGCTTCTGAACCGCTAAGTCTGAAACTTTCGGACTTTTCCTAAAAATATGAAGACACGTGTTCTGTGGAAATTTTTGGAAAAAATAGTCTAGCAGAGGCGCTCCAGCGTCATGGTTTTTGGGAGTCGTTTTCGGAATGCGGTGTGGCGGCGCAGCACTTCTTCGTAGTTTGCGGTGAATAAAAGCGTCAGAAACTAAGTCGATGCTTTGTACATAATACATAATGGATTATACATATTTTTGGGCAGAGGCGAATCTAGGTACTAAATGTGGGAAGGCGATAATTTTCCGGTCAATTTAGGCCCACTTAATAAACAAGATGATAAAAGCGTTCCGCACATGGTGCCCCCCACCGTGTGTTTACCTGGAATCTCCGCCTATGCACGAATTTGTTAACATTAAAAAAATTATAGCATACAAAGCCAACATTATGAGTTCCCACGTCCAACACTAAGGAAAAGGCACATATTTGTATCCAAGAATCCCCTGCATTTCTATACCTGAGTACGGCCATATTCATTCTTACTGGTCTTTCATTGTTGTTACTTGTCACCTTTCACTATCATTGGAAGAAAGATGAACAGTTCTGGTAGATGCTACAAGCATCAGGTAGTGTTCTATGTCAAGTAGACAAATTGGTCGTATCGACATGCCAAATGACCTTTAAAAAACACCCAAATTGTCGTATTTTTTGTCCCTTGGCCCCGACATTTTTGATCAAAGATCTCTAGGGCAATTTCGGGACGCTGTTTGTATCAAAATAGAAAAGTGTCCGGCCACACGTGGTAAATGCTGAAAATGGTGTGTGGTCTTTGATCATACTCCGTGAAGAGGAGAGGACTGAGTCTCGTACGCAAGTTCTTAGTAGAATCTGTCTTGGGGGGGGTCAGTACAGCGTCCGCCGCATACTCACCGCTCAGGTTAGAGTATATAGGGTCTGGGCCTGAGAAGGCCGTGCTCGAGGGGATAATAGAGTGGCGTAGAGACGAGAGAAGAGCACAGGATGCTGGTGTTATGTGATATCGAGATCTTCCGCCGAGGATAGTATACGGGCTATGCAGAGTGGATCTGCTCACTATTAGTGGATATCTAAGAAGGTGCATCCGTAGTAAATATGGCACACCTTGTCCGATCGTCCTAGCATAGCGTCCGGGCTGTATGAATCGCTCAACAGTCGTATGTTTTCGGAGATGTCGCATTATCGGTCGTGTCGGCCAAATGCTGGCACACAGTCATAAGTTTATTAGTCGGATAAGCGGCGAAATACGTTAACCGTTATTCAATCGAAATATGGTGGTAGGGGCCGATGGCACCATTTAGAGGCCAAGGGCCACGTGACCCCAGAGAAGACAAACAGCTAAAACTTTACAAAGGACAGAAACATTGCTTCGCCGATATTCCCCCGGTTTCGTCGTGTGATGTGATAAAGGTGGTTTTCGGTTTTGTATGTTCCTAGAACCAACACATTTTGTCTTCAGAAGCTTCGTTTTCCACGGATCACTGTGGCTAAAACAATGGAGTCCGCCCCTGTAGCTCAGTCGGGAGAGCGCTGGGCTTCTGACCTATCTCGGTAGTGGCAGCCCGGGCTCGAGTCGCGATTCGGCGCTCCGCTACTTTGCTCCTGACTGGGATGACCTGCGGCCAGTGGCAGCGGTCGCACCGAAGGTCAGTACGTCAGTGAGCGGGGCGGTACGCTGTGTCCAGGTATGTCGGGCAACGTAAAACTTTCGTCTAAAATTCTGCCGACCAACAGGAATTGTACGATTTGGTGGTGGGGTCAGGGCCTGCGCAACAAGCTTTGCTTAGCGTGGGTCCTGACCTCGGAAATCCTTCCATACAAAACATTCGGACTAAATTTATTTAAAAAAATGGTATGTATATGTATCAGATGCCTGATCTAAGGCCCGAAACAAGACAAAACCCAGCACTGAAAAAAGTTGTTTTGGCTGTGGAATCCCCAACAAGTATCACTGACAATAAAACAAACTCATTGGTTTTTGCTTCTTTATGGATACATTGGTGAAAGTATTACGTTCTTTTTGTTAGTTTTTTCATTAAGTTTGAAAGCATGCTTCAGTGAGCTTTTGCACCTTTTATGCGAATCGGCAACAGTTCAGCTCAAATTCGGCATATCTCCAATTAAAACTGCAGCAGAACATGACGTTTGCATATATGTAATCTCCACATCAGCGTAGCACAACTTTCGCGGCAAAGGGCATTTAACAAATCGACAGTTGCAAACGTGCATGTCCGATTTTTAATTCCTTTGCCGTGGAAGTGTGTTTACGCGATCTGAGATGCATATATACCAAACAGTATGTCTCTGTCGTTTTACATGAGGAAATGCCGAATTTGATCTGAGCAGACGCGATTCGCATTAAAAAAGGTGTATCACTTTACGTAAGACGCCTTAAACGGCGAAGAGACGAAGCGAGTCCGAATAAATCCGCGTCAATTTATACCGCCAACGGAGGTTCGTTTTTGTGCGAAAGCATGCTTTTTGAAATTATTTTTCGCTATGTGTTGGTTTGCCGTCACAATAGATCCGAACTAAATCGAACTTTAAACTAAATAGTTTGGTGCAGGTGGTTATTTTTTAAATTGGCATTTTATTGGCTTTATGTTCAAGTAAAAAACATTTTGGTGGGCATTAGATGATGTGATTGCGCTTTACAAGTTGTATCATTTTTATCGTTTTAACACCTTTGGTTTTGAAGGCTACGGCGGTGTAATAAAGGAAAATTATACAATTGAACAATGGTGTTTACACAGGCGGGTTTTTAGCAAGCGAAATAAATTGCATTAAAGACAAATTTGCAGTGCAATTTTAGAAAGAACGGTACATTGGTCTACACATTTGTATTTGTTCATCGCTGGACGTCCATAGGTGCTGAAGCACTGATTTACATTGTGAGACGCCATAAGCCCATGAATTTGAGCTTGTATAGCCAGTACCTTGCAGCGGTAGCACGCGCCGATGATCGACACACAGTGGCATACGCCGGGCGAATCGTTTCACTACACATTTGTGGCTTGACCTGTGTCTTTGCGACTTTTGGTTGCCGAGATATAGGTCCGGTATTGCAACGATGTTTTGTAGGTAATTTCGTGAGTGGAACAGGGGTGCACGTGCGCACGTACAATGTGACCCAGAGCTTGACCCGTGCAAAATTGCCTGTGGGTTGAAACCACACACCAAATTTCAGCTTAATTGTTCCAGCCGTTTCTCAGCTATAGCAGAATAATATTTTCTGACACCCCTGACGCGGCACGTGTCACACGCCATGCTGACCCCTTGCGTGATAAAAAAGCATGCCAATAAACATAAACTCATTGCATGGGCTATCAGATGGAGAAGACCGCTTGTCAATCGGATGAGGTATTCAAAAGATATAAGCTTCTGACCGTCTGGCCCGGCCAGGTCGGCCGCTTATATTTGATAAAAATCCGGCATTCAATGAGACTCGCTGCGCGCTTCGCGCTCGCTTGTAACAATCCTATGTTAACTACAAATTTGTTTTCTCACTAGGGGACACAGTTTTGTCACTGGGGAGGGAGCCAGCAGTCACTGCAGGGAGCATTGCCTCCCCCGCCCAATTAGCATGCTATCCGCGACAATGCAGTACAGGCTGTGTCGTGAGTTTGGGGTCACCCTGCATGGGTTTGGGGGGCCATGGGGCTTTTGGTCAAACTAA
>VOPJ01016503.1:0-31499 GCA_014673585.1 Semibalanus balanoides
ACCTGCTCTCGCAATGCGAAATTTCCCGTTAGTTTTCTTTGCATAATCAAATCATGAACGAATATTACCGGGTACTACCGGGTACTACCCGGCCGGAAGTACCCGGTAGTACCCGGTAACATGTGTTTATTAATTTGATTATACAAAGAAAACTAACGGGAAATTTTGCACTATAAAAGCAGATAATTGTGCAGAAATTCATAAAGTTTCAATTGATACCAAAAATATGTGGGAAAAGCCGTGTTCCTAGACTCATTTACCCAAAACGGACAAAATATTACCGGCTACTACCGGGTACTACCGGGTAAAAAGAAATCCTTCGTGAAAACGGCTATTGATAAATCATGCAAATATGTGGTGCGGCACAATCTACTACTCACAAAGTGTTGTGCGGCACAGTCTACCTCTCACAGGATGTTGTGCGGCACAGTCTACCTCTCACAGGATGTTGTGCGGCACAGTCTACCTCTCACAGGGTGTTATGCGGCACAGTCTACCTCTCACAGGGTGTTGTGCGGCACAGCCTACCTCTCACAGGATGTTGTGCGGCACAGTCTACCTCTCACAGGATGTTGTGCGGCACAGTCTACCAATCATACTGGAACGCGATGTAAGGTCTCGTGTATTTTTTTAAGCATGCCACTAAAGCTTAAAATTAAAGAAACCAACTCTGTTGTCGATTGATCTTACGACTAGCCACTGCTGATACCACAATGTGAATTTTGTTATGGCAGTTCCCACGGGGTCGTCTCCGTCGTCTCAACTCTCCCGGATGGTCGAGGCGGGAAGTGCGGAGTCATCATCATCGATGGCAGGTGAGACGTGGTGCTATAGCATAGCCGTGTCGTCGCTAAAATCTGGGCGATTGTGCTGACCACGTTTAAGTTATTTTAAAACATATTTGCTGGGGGACCACCCATGACGTTGCATTTAACGTTACACGTTATACTATTGCATTATCACAGTGCTTCAAAAAATATTAGTGTGCAACAGTATACACTATAAACTTAGAAAGACGCATATGGCACATACATGCTTGTTTCTTGACGATTTCCTATGTTACCTGATTTGACCTTGACTTTTATCAAGATGATATGCCAGGATCAGTGGCGTATTTAAGGGGGGCCATGAGGGCCATGGTCTTCCCCTGACGGCGAAGTCGCGCTCCAGAACATGTATTCATTCGGCACGGACACCATTTGTATGTACATTTCGAGATAACCAGGAAAAGGTGTTTTACTGATAATGCAAGCAGTTTTATAAGTACTGTCTATATGGTTCTTGGATTTATAAATTGTGAATTGTGCTCATAAAGCATGTGCCCCCCTGTTTTTTTTATATATAAATATGCCACTGGCCAAGATACTTTAGTTTTCCGGTCAAACTCATGACATTACCATTTTGTTAATTAATGTAATGGAAGAATGACCTTTACGGTTTCTGTCCTTCATAACGTGCTGGCTGCTTTCGTTACACATTTGAAACTGAGCAGGGACCGATCTTGTTAATGTTTACCCCTTCCACTGATCAATAGAGTACTTTTGTCAGCGGTCGACACTCAGCAGAGCACATTTTAGCCACAGCAGAAACACCTGCTATAGAGTTATTTACTATTCAGCCTTCGTTCTTACTGACATAAGCCGCGCGATGCTCATTAGCTTGATCCGGCAGGCACGAAAGACCCGACAGCTATATAACGAGTTCCAAACTTGGATGCGCAGTGCATTACTATCGCATTGAGAACACTTGCATGCAACACAACTGCATGCCTCTTGCCTTGCTTGCTTATCAAATCAGCAGCACTTTAAAATAACGTAATTTACCATTCTACAATAGTTGATTACATTGATTTGTTTCAATACAATTTACGACATTAAACTGTCGTTAATTAGGTAAACGACACATCCTCGAACTCAGTTCAGCAAAACCATACATACAGAACACTTGAAACATAACAACAATCGAACATTCGCGCATCCAAACAAGCATTATAAACAGCATAGCGGCATAGGCACTGGTCCCCCGCCCGCGCCGCCTCGCGTTTTACCGCAGCGTATCCTCGCGAAGCGGCGCCCCCTCCCCACGCGCCGGCCGGGTGTGCGACCACGGGCTCATTATTATATAGCCCAGCATTCGTCTCTTGGTGTTGAAATCCTCATTTAATCGCTGATGGCCCAACATGCACCGTGGGCGTCATCGGCTCATCATTACACACTCATTATACACGGGACCGTACCGTCATTAATTGTTAATAACCCAGTGAATGGTGGAGCGGGGCGGCCGTGGAGCAGCGTTTCAATGGCAGCCACGGTCGCCCCCCATTGACAGCATAGTCGGCCAGCAGGTATGGATCGCTCAGCGCACCAGGGGCGTCTGTTTACGCCTCATGTTGGCCTGACTACGTCCCGGGGCGATTAGGGGGCCGGGCTGGCGTGTTGCGCGCCGCCGCACTGACTGGTAGTGGTGTCTGTCTACCTCAGCGACCACATTGGTCGCTGCCCCAGCCTGCAGAACGTCAATGCATGGCAGTTTTATAGTCCTGAATAATGACTCTGACTGTCATAGTCAGACTGGGTGAGGTGCGTTTTACAGCACACGGAACGACCGATGCACAGTGGTGAATTTTCCGATTTAGCCTGTAAGTCCGGAAGCATGTTTTTCGGAATCTCAATTTTTTCTTACCGATACCAATTGGACATTGTCTGTATTTTTCGCAAATCACCACGTTGTATTGGTTCTGAAGCCTTATGTCACTAAAAATTGCGATCAAAGTGGTGTCTTCCACACAGAGACAGTGAGCTGGCAGTGAGAACAACTTCTCGCTAACGGCGCCTTCACATGTAGGGACATGACGCCCTCTTGACGGCTTCCCCCTTGACGCATTTATAAATACGTCACTGGATTTGTCCCCTCCCCACAAACACGGCTAGATCCGCCCTTGACCAGGAGTAGATTCTGTTTCAGCCGTGTCGTAATTGAAGTGCGTCAAATTCTCCGAGTGATCGCAAGCCACTAAATTGTAGCCGGAAACCCGACACGTTCCACTGTATCAACCTTCCTGTCCAGGTTGGCCGTCAGACACGGCTGAACACCTTGTCCAATGCAGCATTGATGGGTGCCGGTAGTGTTCTTTTCTGTGGCAATGTTAAGCAAAATGTTTAACAACTGCAGCTTTTACGGGTGCTGGGTCATGCCAGGGTATCGTTTTTTTCTGTTGAAATAACTTGATACTCACGATTCTGTAAAAATACCATCTTATAACTATGTCAATTTACCAGGTAAGGCACGATATACATGAGATTTATTTATAGGGAAATATTCACCTTTCGATTTATTTATCTGGATTTTTTTTGTGACACACATCTGCAGTATCGAATTGATCGTGTCTCAATTAGATAATTAGTAATTTATATTATATTTTCGACCTTTCTGCGATATCATGAGCACAGGTTATTTAAAGATGTCTTAAAGATATAATCGTGCCTCAATCTAAAGGTGAAGCAACAGCTTTTTATATTTTAAAAAATAATTTTGGAAATATAAAAAAATGTAATTACACATGGTGACAAAGAGTATGATCCATCGCTATCTCTAGATTTAATGTTGATGTGTTAACAAGTGATATATGGGCCAAAAGCGTGACAACGTCCCTGATTGGTCAATAATTGGTAAAATAGCCGACACTAAATAAATTGCCGTTGGGTGCATGAGTAAACAACTTCCGATTTAAACGTCAGTTTTTCCTATGTTTGTTGATTTTTGGGAATATGTCTTTTTTGCATGATATGCTAAAACATAGTGTTATATACAGCCAGAGACAAAACAAAACAAAACTGTTCATTGTATAATATCAAGCATGATATTTGTACTCGCAAACAGTGTCAAATCAAAGCAAGTTCCTATAAAAACAGAGGTTTAGACAAAACAGTGGGTCTTCGTCAGTGCTAATGGTGCTTATTTAAATTTGCAATCACATTAGTCAAACAATCAATCACATTATTTAAAATATTTAAGTTACACAATCACATCAGCTTCAGGCAATCAGCTTCAGACAAAGATTGCCTGAAGCTGATGTGATTGTGTAACTTAAGTATTTAAAATAATGTGATTGTTTGACTAATGTGATTGCTAATTTAAATATGTACCATTAGCACTGACGAAGACACTCTGTTTTGTCGAAACCTTTTTTATATAAACTTGCTTTGAATTGACATTGTTTGCGAATACAAATATGAAACTGCTCATGTCAACAAATTAAAAAAATTACAAAATCGCAACCACTTAAACTAGACCGTTGTTGGGTGCATAAGTTAACTGCTGATTTGGTGGCCTTTTTATTCAATGTTTGTGGATTGTTAAAGGGACTGTCACACTTTAACATTATATTTGAGTTGAGATAGCCATTTTCCGTGCTAGGCATTGAAATTATGTAAAGTATACAGTTAAAACAACCACCGAGGTCGAATCATCAAATACTTGGTTTGGTTTTGACATCCTGTAACAATCCCAGTCCCCAGCGTATTTGAACGGGGACCCTGAGCCGATGACGTCGTCACTCTTTACTAAATGTTGATGACAGTCGGCTTGTTTTACATTTGGCCATACATTAGCCGTATATATGGCAACGTAAAGGTTTTCTATATTCCCGAAATCCCTTTATATGACGTCATTAGCCCTAATATTAAAACTTATCTTTTTATTAAATTGAGCACTGTTTGTGAGACACAAATGTCATAATCGTGTTCGGCAGCAATTACTTAATACTTAACACCACGTGCGGCGTACATTTGAGAACTTTTGAGAAGGTGGGGCAGTCCCTTTAAGGATAGAAGGGCAGATAATCACAATTGACAGAGTGCAAAGACATATTTTCCATGCAATTTCGTCAAAAACATTACGAGATAAGTCCGGAATTCGAGGGGAACTGAAATTCGTTACCAAGTACTGAGAGTAGGTACCGATCATTATCAGCGTGGATCGCTTATCAACTTAAACTTTAAAGAATAAAAAATGAGTAGAAATTTTATATGCAAAATGGAAACAATTTACAATATATTTTGGTCTTGTTTCAGTCTGTCAATTTCTAGTTACAGTTCAATTTTTGTAGGAAAACGTGAATATTTCCCTTAATGAAATCATAAAGTTCACATGATTTTCCTTAAATATAAAATGTTGAAGCCACAGAGTGCATCCCCAATATCCGATAGAAGAATACCAGGTCATGGGCAAAATTTAGTGACAAAATTTTACCTCCCCCAACGACTGAGAACAGTGATTAGTCCGTAAGGCCCTCTCTGGCCTTGAATGCGGCCGCTGCCACCGGCCGTGGGTCACTCCCGCCAGGAGCAAATAGCAAATAGCCGTAGCGTCCTGAACCCACCTTGACAAGGTGGGTCAAATCTGCACCTAGTCCAGCGCCCTCCCGACTGAGCTACACGGGCGGATACTTCGCCCAAGCAAATACAAGTGCCACAGGCTGACCTAAAACCACCGGCCGACCTAGTTTGTATCTACCGAACGTTCTCAACTACTCGCTTTATACTGGCGTCCGATCCAACAAAAGCAAGTTGCCAACCAACACGGCAGCCGGCTGCAGGCCGGTAGCCTGTAAGTAGGCTGTACCGCAGGACATAGCTGTAGTGCGGTACAGCATGGCCAGACAATACGTGCTTATCAGTGCAGGCCGTGGTCACAGTCCCGGGGCAGTCGGTCTAGACGCGTGCACCCGCGTGCGCTAGAATGACTCGGATGCCGGCATCGAGATAAAAACGCAAATTGTAATAGTTACAGACAAAGCACTTCTGACTGGGCTGGAAGCTCTGGAACCATCAACCCTTAAATCCAACGAAAGTTGTAAAACCACTTTCCTCCGGCGTGGCGCCCACATGAGCACACATACAAGACTGGCAGCCGGTCGGCACAAGGAGGATCAGATATTAACCGCCCATCAATAATAATTATATTTCAAGTCCATTCTACAGCCTACTAACGCTTCGACGCTCAATATCAATACGATGGTGCGACCCCGCCTGATATATTGCATCCACGTCTGTCTGTCAGCCCACATGTCTTTTGACATCGGCCTGAATGTATCCCTGTCTGTCTGCAGCGGTGACGGCGGACGTTTCGCTGCGCGCCTGGCCACGCTGGTCGGGGGATATCCTGATCCGGTGGCAGCCGGCGGTCCTGCGAGGCGACACCGGCACCCTGGCCGCCCCCAGCTACCACCTGACCGTGTCGACCGGCGATCGACAGCTGAACAGCAGCATCGTGCCTGGACGTGGCGAGACGGACCCGATAGAGGCGCAATATACTGGCAGTGTGGCCGTGGGCACAGAGTATCGCATCCAGGTGGAGTGCCAGTTCCCGACGAGGAACTTCTCGTGCGGCAGCATCACGGTGGTGCCAAGTGAGTACGGAGTGGTGGCGTCGTCAGAGCTTAGTGGTATTTTAGGCAGATCATGCTCTTACACTGTTTATTATGGAGTGACCAGGGCCATTTAGGCCATCGATGTATCTTGGACAGTCGAAGATCTTAGATCAAATCATATTGCGATATCCATTCAAAGATCTCCAGTCAAAGATCTCCAATCAAAGATCCCAAATCGAAGATCTTCCATCAGATATCTCCAATCAAGGATCTACAATCAAAGATATTCAATCAAAGATCTCCAAAGTTCTCCAATCGAAGATCTCCAATCAAAGATATCCAATCAAAGATCTTCAATCAAATTTATCCAATCAAAGTATCCAATCAAATATATCCAATCAAATATATCCAATCAAATATATCCAATCAAATATATCCAATCAAATATATCCAATCAATGACCTCTTATCAAAGATCTCCAACCAAAGATCTCCAATCAAAGTAATCCGATCAAAGATCTCTAATCGAAGATCTCCAATCAAATATATCCAATCAAGGATATCCAATCAAGGATATCCAATCAAAGATCTCTAATTAAATATCTCCAATCAAAGATCTCCAGTCAAAGATCTGGAATCAAATATCTCTAATATAAGATTTTAAATCAAAGTTATCTAATCAAAGATATTTAATCAAAGATCTTTGATCAAATATCTTCAATCAAAGATCTTCAATCAAAGATCTTCAATCAAAGATCTTCAATCAAAGATCTTCAATCAACGATATTCAATCTTCAATCATTCAAATATCTCCAGTCAAAGATCTCCAGTCAAAGATCTCCAGTCAAAGATATCCAACCAATGATCTCCAATCAAAGATATCCAATCAAAGATCTTCAATCAAAGATCTCCAGTCAAAGATCTCCAGTCAAAGATCTACAGTCATATCCAACCAAAGATATCCAATCAAAGATCTCTGATATACCTAATCTTGCACAATTTCGTACACAGATTTACAGAATATAAGTGTTCCTGCAGGCTGTTTCATAAGGAACGTAAAATTTCAAATACAAAGCACAAATAGTAAAAAAGGCGATGCACGTAGACATTTAGAATATACAAATCAGACATAGGGCCGGGGTGGTTCCTGGTCCAGTAAACAACACTGTGGACTTCGAAGCAGAGACCGCACCGATCGTGGGTTCGACTTCCACCGAGTCGCCGGCATTGGTGTCTCGTCCGACCTGGTGAAGTCATTGGGAAAAGCCTCGTAAATCTAATCCCAAAGAGAATCAGAGGAGAAGGAGCACCTCCTGCAAGTGGGCAAAAGGCGCACTGGGGATGAGACTGAATAAATATATAAATAAATACATCGATTTATAAGTTGTATCGGGTATTGTTGAACATTTTATAATTGAATTCTTAACACGTGTCATAGATTTCCCTCAGCCAGCGTAAGCTGAGGGATGACTCATACTCCCCTCCTCGTCCTCGCGCGCAACGGCAAAATATGTCATATTTGAAAAAGCAGAAGACGTGGGTGATCTTTGAATTTGTAATTTTGGGTGAAAATCGAAGTTGAGTTGAAAGTTTCGGCTACATTTTATATTCAGCAATCAGCACATGGTGTATGACCAGCAAAACATATTTAAGGGACTTGTCCTAATATTCATAACCAATAAAGCAGTTAAGTTTGAAGCCAGACCCTTATGAATCTTGGCTGAAGTTCCGCAGGCGACTGTCACTGATCTGTCGCCTGACGGCCTGGCCACGGACCACCAGAATCCATTGCCTGTCACCACTAGGCTACTGGTTCTGCTGTCAGTGACTCTGGCCGAGCTGAGAAAGACATCCTGCCAAAGCTAGACCAGCTGAAGGCTTCGCAGGAGTTATCAGACTCCAGAGAACTCCAAGAAGCGACACCCCGACCATGCGTCATCTCCATGCAAGAAGACGCAAAATGCATTGAGCTTGGGCGTGCTGTCGTGGAACCGTTTTGCTAGGATTTTGTTTTATTAGGGAAATTTTCCAGAAAAAAATCAAAATGTCCAGATGTGCTGCTGTGTAGTATTTCAGCAAAAAAAAAACGTTTTATCTGTAAAAAATAATGATTTTGAAATTGACATTCATTATGTAGAGCTTGTAGATATAAATAAATACTGACCACTTCACAATATTCCGAATCATTACTTCTCGGTCGAATACGTCACCATGACTGCAGCTGACACTGCTGCACCTATGTCTGCATCGTTACAGCTGCCCCGGCGACTGCTGAGCCCACCAGCTCTGGCTGGCGGGTGTTCGACGTGCCGGAGCCGGCCGGGTCCTGGTCAGAGGCCAGCAGCACCTGTCAGCGGCGTGGAGGACACCTGGTATCGATCACCGGCATGGAGCAGCAGCTGCAGGCGGCACAGATGCTGGAAACGCTGGGACAGTCGCAGGCCTGGATCGGACTCAACCTCTGCCCGTGTTCGTAGAGTAACGTGCTTACATTGTCAGTAGATGAGTAACGTTTGTCATCCCTGCTCGTGGAGTGGGGTCTGCCTGTCACTCATGTCAGCAGTAGAGTAAGTTTACCATCTCTATCCATGTCAGAAGAGCAGCATCTTCCCTCCCGGTGTGTCCGTGTTGAAATATCTGCCCGGTGTGTCAATGTTGTAACGTCTGCCCGACATGTCCGTGTTGTAAAATATTCCCGGTGTGTGCGTGTTGTAACGTCTGCCCGGTGAGTGCGTGTTGTGACGTCTGCCAGGTGTGTCAGTAGTCAGTACTACATCCCTGCCTGCCGTGCGGTGCAGTGTCGTCCGGCTTATAAGCCAGTGTAATAACTTCTGAGCGATATTTCTGCAGAATAAAGTTGAAGGTATTCCATGCTGGTGTAGTAGCTGCCCTTCAGTAACGTACTGGCTCCTGACTTGTATTGTATTGTATTGACCTGTATTGTATTGTATTGTCGGCAGTCAACGGCAGGTGGTCGGATGGCACCAGAGCTCGATTAAGTGACATCGGAACACCACCAAAGTCCTCCGCCGTCGAGTGCTGCGTTAAGCTCTTCCGAACAGAGAACGTCGCCAGTGGCACCGTCATGTACCAGTGGGTGATGGAGGTGTGCGACACGGTGCTACCCCCGCTCTGCGCGTCAAAGGTCAACGGAGGTGAGACACAACTGGGCTCCGGCATCACCGAAGTGTATTTGGCTTACGAAAAATAGTTGTGATTCTGTACCTAATATGCTGTCAATTTAATTAGAAAGAAGGATTTCGCATGAACCTTTCCGACGTTCAACCTTTAAACACGACACTGGAGCACACCACACAACAGTCTACACTGGAAACTAGTATGAAAATAGTCATGAGCATCTTTTGATGATAACACGTATACAGTAACAGGGATCCACACTGCTCCCTGTTTCAGGCATGGTTTACCCGGTGG
Organism: Semibalanus balanoides; assembly: GCA_014673585.1. NCBI lineage: Eukaryota > Metazoa > Arthropoda > Thecostraca > Balanomorpha > Balanidae > Semibalanus > Semibalanus balanoides. The sequence goes on from VOPJ01016503.1 coordinate 9,802, forward strand.
AGAACCTGACGGCACGTTCAGACCTACCGCTTACTCTGGACCTGACGTGGAAGCCCAGGAGCAGTGGCTGGGCACCCAGCTCGTGTTTGGTGCAGGTGGGTTGCCAGATAGTGCAAGGTTGACTTGCGTCATCATTGGAAAGTACCTACAATGCCACACCACACCACAAGAAAAGAAAAGAAATTGAAAACATTTATATCAACCTAGCCAGTAATGTTGTAAGACGTGTTAAACAACATACATGTTAACAGACCGTTGATAAGGCTAACCTGGCCTGGTCCCCATCTACCTTAGTTTTGTATTTGTGTTCATTATCATTTTACTTTTCTATTGTATACCTTTCTAGCACAACAGGAGCAGCTCAACGGCAGGTAGAGTCCAATTCTGGTTCCGTTCAACAAGCCAGCTGCTGCAAATTTCCCCCTGTATGCACCTGTCCCTGATAAAGTTCACCCCACCCTGCCCTCTTCCCTCAGTTGTCCACAGGACTGTCCCTCGGCCGTGTCCCCTGTTGCACCTTCCCTGATAAGTTCACCCCAACCTGGCCCTCTTCCTCAGCTGTGTCCCACAAAGAGACTGTCCGACCGAGGGACTGGCATGTGCACAATGGACGTCGACTAATGGTCCTGAGAGGCGCACATCACCGGCTTGACCGGCTACGAGTTCGACAGTGATCGTCCTGGAGCGACTAGCCCTCTGTACGTCCCACAGAGTCGCTCTGTGACGGCAGGCTACAGAGAGTATACCTGTAAACACACAACAGGGGTAGATTCATACATCGACAGCACATCGCCAAAAACAACACAACTCTGTTTTGGCACTCGCTCGCTCAAAAACAACGTCGCACTTCATACATTTATAAGTGCACAGGAGCGAAATCAACAATACAGATTTATGATTGTCTGACTTTTTATTTAATCCTACGCCTCCACAAAAAACACTCTTGTTCTAAGATAGAGAGAGAGGCAAAAACATCGCTGTGGCATGAAGAGCCCTCCCAAGTTAATGTTGACTGAGAACTAACCCCTCACGAATTGCCTAGCTCATGCTTGCTCTTCCCCCTTGGGGCCTTGGGCACTTCCTTCAAGAGTATCACTGGACGTCAGATAGCCTCGACTAGCATACATGATATTCTTATAGGGCAATTATAGTTGGGTATGTGTCTGTCATCTGACCTGAAGCAGTTAGGTGTAGTGCGATTTAACCCAGAGATTTGCGCTACTGCCAGGCGGGGCTAGAAATTAACGTAACGTGCGGCAGAGCCGATATGCTGCTCCGTCCGCCCCTCGGCTCACCTTGCCGAGGGCACGTCCGGACACCGCTCACGGTCGATTTTTGATAAGGTACTCACAGCCAGACCGATTCGTACTCGTCATGCAAAGTAAATTTCCTTCTTGTTGGGATCCCAAAAGTTCATTGTTTCTGTTCACGATGGGGTGCCGAAGGCCGAGGGCAACAAAAAGTACGATTTTCTGTTAGGCGGCAAAGGTGCATGCTCTGCTTGCGTGCATAGTGTCGGTTGTCTGTTAGACAGATCAGTTTGGTAAATACCCCAGCGTCGCTGGTTGTTATCAAATTAATTGGTTTCAACATATGACAAGCGCCATACGTTCCATAGATGAAAATTTAATAGGATCAGCATGTGTATCGATGGGGAATGGTGAAAATATGGGGGGGGGAGGTTGCTTGAGTACCAAGAATATGTCGCCTTCTCGTTTTGTGTTGTATTGGGTGGTATATAGCAAGTGTCACATGACGTAGTGTCACGGGGCATTATTTGCTTATACAGGTTCGTGGTGATATGGACGATTATTGGCGCAGATAAACGAGATCCAGGTAACAACGTCGAGGTTACCATGCCACGCTAAATGCTTTCTTTAATACCTTGCGTAAGTTTTCGACCGTATGAGCTCAATGTTGAGGCGAGGGGTACATCCTCCCTTTTTTAAACTGAGGAGTGAGCCCCTGCCTATGAAAACATGTGCTAATTGGTAGTCAAGGCAGCGGTATGTATGACTGCATATTGCAGCTAATAATACTGTTTCGGACGCACTTTAACTGGCACCGCTTACAACTACAATAAGAAAAGTATGGCACCGCACAATTGACATTCATAAACACTACACTCCCCAAAAATAGAACCCTGGGCACGCGACAACGGGCCTTGCTAAAACAGATTGTGTCGAAGATTGTGGGCAATAAACACGCGTACAAATGCAATTTGAGAAAACAGTCGAGAGAAATCGCAAGAACGGTGTTAGGGGCAAGGACTTCCGACGGTAGTTTTAGGGGGCAGCAAGGAAAACAAATAAAACACTGGTGGGCAGAGATATCTGTCCCCGCAATGCGAATCATGATCATAAAATAGGCTGCTGCAGTGTATATCAGCGTGTTGTCTTTAGTTTCAACGTGAGTAAGACCTTTCAAACCCGTGCAACAATTGAAGGACAGCACCGAACTGTTCACAGCACAGGCATGGAACGAGCATCCTAGACGTATTGATTCACTGTAAAATTTTATTGGGCCAATGTATATCCATTTTTGCTACGAGCAAAAGGATAAATATGACCAGGAATGTGCTTGACGCGATTACGGGCCAGCCACCAGCGTCTTTGCATACAAACAAGCCGTCTGATATTGAAGGGCTTTGCTTATAAGAAAATACATTATATACCCAAAAGGCAGCGGCCGACCATAAGAACTAAGCCAGCATGTAGTCACGGAAATGACTTAGTTCGGTAGACATTTTTCGTTTTATCGAGCTACAGCAGTTGTGATTTATTTTATTTATTTATTAACCTCGTAGTAGCCGTCCCCTGTACACATGGCCGAAGCCCAAAGGGGCTATTCTTGGCGACAGAGTCATTATGTTGCGAATTGAACGTATTCTTATAGTTAAAAAGTATAAATGAACAATATTACAGTCTGCATAAAAGACATGCATATCATCACTAGTCAGTTAAAAGATATAATATGTGAACAATTATAACAGTCTGCATAAAAGACAAGACAGTTAAAAGTATACGTGAATGATACTCATATCACATGACTTTGACCATCACATATGCAGCAACCCATCAGCGGCGACTCGTCTGGTCACAAATCGAGACGCGTCTCTATCCCCATAGAGTGCGAGTCGCTTAAGACTATGTCTGACGTGATATTGTGTGTATCGGACCGCGAATCTCCGGTGGCAGCGGAGTTGTAAACTGGTAGGCCGCACGGTCTACGAAGCTGTCTTTTCCCCCCCGCTGCTGAAGACACCGCGTCTGCATGCTTGGGGAGACTTCAGGCAGGTTGTCTCCAGCGGGTGTCTACGCACGTGGTTTTGGCGCGGCCGTTCGCCTATCTCCAGTTTTGTACCAGAAGACTGCGAGACGACCCAGGATGATTGGCATATGTCTTGTCCAACATGGCTGCCGTCGCGTGCAGACGGAGCCTTAGTGGAGTGTCAGCGTGTGGTGGACTGACCAAGTCCGGGGTACATCGCACGCCAGCCCAAATTCTCTCTCTGCACTTCGTTTACTTCATCAGCAATTAGTAGCGTTCGAATATGTGTGCCTTTCGCAAGAAATGAATGCGAGAGCGCCGATTGCCATAAAAGTTGAATGCTTTTTGGATGGTAGCCAGATTTTTTGACAGAACCGTTGCCGTATACTGCCAGTCCGTAGTGGATGTGCGAGAAGACCAGGGCCGAGTTGTTTGTAATATTGGTAATTGATATGCTGCATTTGGAATGACTACGACTATGTTTAATACTTTTTGACATAGCAAATGTTCGCCACACTTATCAATGTCAAATAACTAAATATCACAAATGTAAACAAATATGGCCCTGAGTGGGTCCAGCCGGCCTTGAGGGTTAGAAAAATGTATGCTATCAAGAGAAAGTGGGGGGAAATCTCTTAATTTGCTGGCAACAGGAATTGGCGCGAGTCGGTGGTGAGGTCAAGCCGAACCAAGAGTCGTTTTCATATTCAAGGATCTCTGACTTTAGTCATCGTGGGGTTTCTGACCTCGGAAAGCCATCATCGACAACATTCTGAGACTACATTTAAAAAAGTGTACTTATCGACGTTATCACGCAGCCAGTAAGGTATTTGTAGGGATTGTCATGTAATAAGTTATGAAAGCTATTAAATCAAGCTGATACTTGTAAATGAGCCAAGGCTCTAGTTCTCCTGACTTTCCTGAAACGCACGAAGTCCTGACCCGCAATACACAGTGGAGCGAATATTGACCCTTTTTCAACCTGATTAAGTCCAAAGATATGAGGTTCACAATAAGTGCAATTTGGCTCAATTAATCATTTTGAACAACACTTCAAGAAAAATTTGTTTTATCAATTTTGGTGTGTTTAACATGTATATTTAGTGCTTCGTGTGCACATTCATTTGTGGATTCCGGATCTCGGCCCGGTTTCTTGGGCTATGAAACGTTCCATAGATGTTCTGAAAGCGCACGAACCAGCGTATGGGAGCTGAACGGGAACCGTATATATCGGCAGGGAATTGGCGCACCTCGAACGACCCAGCGACCGTACAGTATGAGAGGGGATGAGAGGCATTCGCTGAATGTCGAATTCTGATCCATTGGCAACGCACATATGGCCGTAATGCCTAAAATCGGAAATGCTAGGGGACGCGGCCCTGTTTTACCGTGGTTTGGGGGGGGGGGCGACGATTTCGCCGCTTCGACGTCCTGTTATATCGGCTTGGACATGCCATGCGTGAAGCATAGGAATACGGAACTGACTCCTGCACATGCTCGGCAGGATATACGACTTGGACCTCCGTCTATATGCTCGTCCGGTTTAGAAGACACACGTGACATCATACGCTATTTGCATCGGATATGAACTGACCCTTGCAATGCTCCGGACTCTAGGTATTTGTCCCCCTCGCCGGCAAGCTAGCGCAACAAATTAGACTGTGTCTCGCAACTGCCTGAGTTGGAGAATTACAAGTTATCCCGGAAAAGTTTTGGAAACTAAGGTATATTTTGGTACTATTCTAAACCAAAAGTAAACTACCAAAAAATCATAAATCGTAGTCGACTTTCTTGCGTAATGCTCCACCATGGTAATCAGGACGTAATAACGGGTAACCCATGTTTCCGTATTAGATGTAGACCGGATTCGCGGTGTTTTCGTCCCGTAGCCTGCGCCTGCAGAGTCTCCTCCTGTTGTGAAAATCATGCTTGTCATCTTGTTTCCACACGGCGGTGACAGAGCTGGGGATGGCATGTAAGTCCGGTCACATCACGTTTACATCAACCCACGCATCCACGTCACGTCACAGCCAGCGTCAGTAACGTTTATATGTCATCGTCACGCCCACGGTCACGTCGCACGTACGGGCTTTTTAGGTCTATCACGTAAAGACCACTCATATACGAATAGGATACTGCTTTCAGTAGCGTTTCACGTCCGTCCCAGTACGTTTCGCGGTTCCACAATCCAGCGGGTCACAGTCCGATGCACAGATGCGGCGGTCGTTGTTCTCCAGTGTCGCTGGGCTGCCCGTCTGTCTCAGTATGGGACATGTCGCCGCTCCGGCGGTCTGCAACGCCGTCTGGAAGGAGGAGGTGGTGCAAGGTGGCCTTTGTGGCCCGACACAGAGCCCTGACGTGGTTGTCCGCCAACTGGACATCCCCGCGCCGCCCTCACCCAGCGTCCAGGCACTGTCGCGAGCTCTGGGTAAGATCAGATTAACGATAGAACAGGCTATGAAATGGCAGTGAAGAGCCATCTACGGATTCATTCAGGCATTTTTATCATGCATTTATTTATTAATATTTAATATATTCAGCTATACAGTTACTTATGGGACGTGTAGGAAACCGTGAATCTCAAGGCCATTTGTAAAGAATACCAGCTCTGTACGCCGCATGATAAAGCTCCTCTCGTCTTCAAATCTGTCCTCGACTCTCCGACACGTCTCCCGTCTCTCCAGCTGCCACCCAGCGAGCCTCCGACATCGAGTCGGACGCCTCGGCCTCAGTCGACCCTCCAGCTGCCGAGACGGAGAGCAGACTGAGTTCAGACGAGGTGCGCCAACAGGCCTCTCAGGACATCCGCTGGTCGGGACTGGAGCCTGGCGCCCGCTACATGCTGGCACTGTTCGACGTCGGCGCCAATGATACCACCGACTTCGTGGTCTTCAGTGCCGGTGAGTGGCTCTCTCAGGCACTGGCGGATCTAGAACGGTGGTTTTAGGGGGAGCATCACCAAAAAAACATCACAAAATTCTGAAAAATAATCTGATTTCGCTCCCTTATGCATTGCTACACGTTTTAAAATAATCTTTCCTTTGATAAAGTTGTTAGTTGCGTAGATGTCCTTCTACATCAGGAAATGGTGAGTTTGCGCCGATTTTAGGCGGTTTGAGGGGGGACATTTGCCCCTGATGCCCCCTGGATCCGCCAGTGCTCGCAGGGCGCCTGGTGTTGTAGGTAATAACTAATAACTAATAATAGTAGAGCGGCGTAGCGCACAACTTAAGCTGTATTTTCGTGAACGAATTTTTGAAAAAATGTCGAATAAATGCTAATTGACGATTCGAAAAGAATCGAAATGACTAGCCACAGATTTCGAGTTCAGATCTTAAAGTGCGAACATAACAATTAAAAAGTCATCCAAACAAACTCAGACGTTGTAACCGAGCCATCTGTTTCGGAACACGGAAAGATGCCTTTCCAAAATAACAACCGAGAATCCATATTATCTCCACCAGCACCATCGTATAAGTCTCTCTAACCATCAGACCCGCCATTTGAACCCCGCTGCCACCGCCGCTTGCCTCAGGGCCGACCTGTATGGAGGGAGAGTACCAGCTGGGCGCACTCTGTTTCTGGCCGTCCCAGGAGACGGCCAGATACAGCGAGGCCCCGGCCAAATGTGCCGTTAGCGGAGACGCCAGCGGTCCCAGCTCCAGCCTCAGGACCCAGCCGTGGATGGCGCCCATCAGCACTGCTGAGGTGAGGCTGCTGGTCGCAGTGGATACCCATTGCCTACCTGATGACTGGGATGGGTTCATGGTGTTGGGTGTTCTTTCGACAGTCTTGATGTGAATATCGCCACTAGCCAGTGATGTCATAGCGGCTGTGGACTCATACGTACCTATTACTGTCCGCATTGCCCTTTGTTCAGTGCCGTGATAGTGTGGTAAATTTGTCGCGATGACAAGATAATGCCGTACTTCTATGGCGCATTGAGCAATGAGCATGCATAGCATATTTAGCCATGGACGTCAAAAGCGATGAGACTAGGGGGCGCGTCCCGCATTTTCAGATTTTAACATCACGTGTATGGGCGTTGCATGGGAAGAATCGAAATAGAATGCCTCCATGCCGCAACTTTCGGAAAGTGGTAGCCCCCATTGGTTTCAGCTGACGAGACTGATAAGCAGCAATTTGCTCTCAATAGCGGATTAATTCGGTGACCTACCTGCCCTACACTGTCTGTTCGCTCGTTACAGGAGTACCGATTGGTGAAGAACCTCTCGCTCTGGCTGGACAAGAGCTTCTGGGTCTTTCAACAGGAAAAGAGACGCCGCCGTCGCGACGCGGCCAGTCAGGAGATTCCTCCAGACGTGGAGCTGCTGCCAGGCCACCGCCCGCCGCCGCCGCCGCCCGCCAGACCCACGTTCAACCCTTTCGCTGAGATTATATCTAAGGAACAGTTACAGGACGAGGTGGATGAAGATTTTAGCGAGACAGACGCCGCAGAGTCAGACGATGAGTTTGTCGGCGCTCAGGAGACCCAGCCCAAGCCCTGCACCTATGTGCAGAAGGGGAGAAATGGCATACAGGCTTCGACGAGCAGCTGCGAAGAGGAGATGCAGGGTATTTGCAGCACTAATATAACGGGTCAGTAATATTCGTACCATACCTATATAGGCACGTGTGGAGTTTCCTATGCAAATGGTTGGGCCACTGGTTCAGCAACTTTCAGTCAAGCCCCACCAACTTTTGCTAGATTTGAAGGTTTCCTGGTGTAAAAATTGTTATTGTTTACCTCAACCATGTAAAACAACCCGCCAATAAGGCATTTTACACCATCATTTTTTTCTCTCTTAAGCCCAACACATGTGTATATCTTTTAATCAATCATCACACGTATAAACGAGTGTTAAGCGTTTAAGACTAGGGAAATGTTGGAATCGAAAGTAAAAACGCTTGTAGCTTTGTAATTTACGCTTTTGTAGATGTATTTTGAACTACAGCTGAAATTACGTGGGCCTGCTTAGCCGTGCTCAGGAAATGCTGGATCTGCAACGGTCTCAGCCCCAACATATTGGAATGTCGGACCCTCTGACCAGTGACCACCGTGACCCGTATTTTGCCCCTCCCCGCAGTGACTGTGCCCGAGTTTCGTGAGGGTGACCTCCGGATCGAGCCGAGCAGCTCCTCGATCCGACTCGACTGGATCGTACCGGAAGCCTGGGCGGCCTCGTACCTCGTGACGGTGTACAAACGACCGCCGCCCACCACCAGTTCCGGTCAGACTGGTTCGGGGGCGGAGCCGGAGCACGACGTACGCATCAAGCGAGCCGCCGACAGCGCCACCTATACCGCCCCGCCAGGTAAGCAGACTGCCATCTGCCGGCAGTGGTGACGAACCAACGCGCTGACCTGGCCATTCAGATTCAAGCGGCAAGAAACAGACAACAAAGAGTGGGCTCGTTCTTTTCGTCAGATTACATCATATATATATATCTTGAACGAAGTTGGATGATGGTTCTATATATTTGAGAGCTGTCTTGAAAGGAGGTCCTGTCTCCTTGCAATTGTATTCATCTCTGTGTGTGGATGACATTTCTTCTCCACATGCGCCACACCATTACGCGATCTCCATCTCACCACATCCTTAATCATTTCATTCCCTTTTGCACCACAGTGGTGTTGAAGGACCTGGAGGAGAACGCGCTGTACGAGGTCACCATCGTGCGCCAGTCGGCTGGAAGACAGACCATGGTCGGCCCGGTCGTCATCCGTGCTCTCGACCCTCCGCGTCAGGTAAGATCTCTCCTCGACATCCCTCCCGGGTATCCGGGATGTCTCTCATCAGGTATGATCTCTCAGGCATCCTGAGTACCCCTCCGCACCAGGTACGGTCCACAAGACATCCGGGTACCCCTCCGCACCAGCCACCAGATATGGCGTCTCAAGCATCAGAGCACCATCATCAGAGTACCCCTCCGCACCATATACGGTCCACAAGACGTCCGGGTACCCCTCCGCACCAGGTACGGTCCACAAGACATCCGGGTACCCCTCCGCACCAGCCACCAGATATGGCGTCTCAAGCGTCAGAGTACCCCTCCGCACCAGGTCCACAGTATGCCAGCAGCACAGCTGACGTATTCAGACTCAATGTGACAAACAATAATGTTTGCCTGATGTTCGAGGGGTGATAAGACGGGCATCCAGACCACTTATAACAAATGGGTTGATATCGAAACATGATAACACAGCACTTGTTTTGCAGGTGTCGAGGTCACCTTGATTCTTGCCATCAGGAGAGATGTACCTACTTATCGATTATACATGTTTATTTTCGACACCAAACGGTGAGTGGTAACCAGCAGCCCCGGTGATTCTGCGTAACACAAGCGACCTGCGTCCACAGACGTCCATGTTCCCCGCTGACGACGGGCCGCGCATGTGCCTCGCGCTCAGCTACGTGGTGGTGATCGTGACGGCTATCTTAATCGTCGTCATCCTGCTACTGGCCAGGCAAGTTCCGTGTCGAAGTGTAATGGTTACTGTGGACATGTCATTGTCAATATGATCACTACCTCATTAATCGTTCATTTTGAGCGAAGCATCGCCAGTGATTCCCATAGATGAGCAGGTCAGCCAGACGGTGTATCGGAAGCTATGGTCAGACAAATTAATTATTTCCGCAGCGATCCCAGCTATTCACCCCATGTCTCCCAATTTCAGAGTGCCGGTCCTGGAGGGCATCTACCAGATCACGCTGGCGGTCGCGCTGGCCATAGGCTACATCATCATCCTGTTGTCTCACGGAGGTCCTCTATCTGAGGGTCGCACCACGGGCTGCCGTGCCGCCGCCACCGTCATCCACCTGGCCTACTCGGTGGCGCTGACGGCCGTCCTCCTCCTGGCACTAGCCATGCCACGACTGCTGGGCGCCGCGCCTTCCGGCTTTCCGGGGAAACACGCCTGGGCTGTGCCGCTGATGGCGGCCGCACCGCAGACTGTGGTCGTGATGCTCGTCCTCGCCGGGGCGGTCCATTCGCAGGGATACGTGGACGGCGCTCCGCAGACGTGAGTTGGTGCTCCTAGGGTGTTGGCGCTCAGCGGTGTTGGGTGGTGGTGACCTGGTTTGGGTAGAGTTGTGCATGGTGAGACGGGAGCTGTAGGCAATGCTGTTGTTCATGTTGATGACGGTGAAGGTGCTGATAGCGCTGGTGTTATAACGTACGTGTACCCGCCAGGTGCTGGTTGGAACTGGACCCGAACAACGCCATCATGTGGGTGGTGGTGTGCCACCTGCTGCTCATCTGGGTGGCGGGGCTGGCCCTGACCTTCCGGGCGCTGACTCTGGGATCGGACAAGCTTCCACCGCCGCCGAAGCACCCCGACAAACTCCAGCGCGGAAGGTGAGACGCGCTCCAGCGCCCGCAGGTGTCGGCCCTATCTCCTCCATGGACCCCACCGAGCCGCTGTCCCCTGTACCGTGCCCGTCTGATCTCCGCTTGTTCTGAGTGTCCGTTTGACGTCAGTGTCCATCTGACGTTAGTGTCCATCTGACGTCAGTGTCCGTCTGACGTCAGTGTCCGTCTGACGTCAGTGTCCGTCTGACGTCAGTGTCCGTCTGACGTTAGTGTCCGCCTGACGTCAGTGTCCATCTGACGTTAGTGTCCGTCTAACGTCTGACATCAGTGTCCGTCTGACGTCAGTGTCCGTCTGACGTCAGTGTCCGTCTGACGTCAGTGTCCGTCTGACGTCAGTGTCCGTCTGACGCCGTACCCCTGGCTGTTGCAGCGCGCTGATGCGCCTCCGTTTCACCACACTGGCGCTGCTGCTGCTGCTGGCCGCCTGCTGGGCGCTGGGCGCCACGGCCGCCTTCTACGGAGAGCGGGCGCTGGTCATCAGCGAGGCGGTGTTCACCACTCTGCTGGCCGTCACGCTCGGCATCCTCTGCGCCGACACGTTCATCGCTGGCGCGCGGCCGTGGAGGCAGCGGGTGACGCCCGAGCTGGCGCCGCGGCGGCCAGCCGGGCGGCCTCCCGCCAATCTGAAGCTCACCACCGTCCACCCGGCCGGCAACGACGGCAACATGATGGTCAAGAGGACGTTCCACTTCGGCGCCGACCCGGCCGAGGCAGACAGGAAGTCGCTGTTCGCTATGCCGATGCCCGACTGAGGGAGCTGCTGGAGCGGGGGCCCCACCAGCCGACCGACCGCAGGAAGGGACTGCAGGAATGAGGCTGCAGGACTAGGACTATAGACAGGAGTAGAACGGACAGACTAGGACAAGGACTACAGACTAGGACAAAGAAATACAGGACAAGGAGCAGGGCTACATGACTAAGAATGGAACAAGTAGGTCAAGAAATACAGGACAAAGATAGACGGTGCTACAACTGGTGAAACACACCAGACTAAGACAGAACTAAGAATAATGCTACGAAAGTTACGCGTGGATGGAACAAATTCTGGGAGTTGTCACCAGCTAGCTAGGTGTGATGTTGGTTAGAGGAACCTGCAATATAGCTATAGCTCTATACACCTATACCTACAGCTCAGTGTGATGGCGTCTGCCAGTGATAACAGTGGCTTAGGTACACCAACCGGTGGTGGTTGTTAAGCTTAACAATGCGGACATGTTTAGTTTAGTTGATGTTTGTTGAAATGGTCTCTGCGTGCTGCAAGCACATACAAGGCATATATTGCTGGATGTTGAACAGTTCGTAGTTCTGTAGTGATTGTGTCGCTTTCGCTCACTGTTTTGAACGGTCAGAATATGTTTCTACCACCGATATGTTTTTGTCAGTGCAGGCGAATAGTTCCGTCACGACCTGCAACGGAACAGCCTACTCTAATAGCGCATTCCAATCGTGACGCAATATTAAGTTCCGATGTACAACGCACTCGTGTGTTGTGGCGCGGAGCAATACTATCTGTGATGTTTGTGCCTTGTGCGTGTACTCTGCGACTCTGTGTAGTATGCAGTGGGTAGATCCAAGAATAGCACAGACGACAATCGAAGACACTACGAAGGCTACGATCTGAGGTTATCAGATAGGCAGCGATTCGCAGATCACATGCCGATGAAGATGCAGTATGCACAGCCATCCGTTGCACATATCGTGAATTTCGTTTCGTAAGTCTGTTCGTTAGGCTTTATGAAACAGACCTCAGCAATGCCGATCACGACCTGCTGTTGATTTGTTCACTTGACACACCAAGCTGTGACATTTACATCGTAGACCCTATTTAGCGATCCTCGCGTGCTGAAGTTGACGCCAGCGAACCACCATGTGCCTTAGCCCCGTCCCGATCTCGCTGCTCAGTCGGCAGATGACCTGTGACGTCATACACCACGTCATCATTGTCAGCGTGCCACAAGCAGCGGCCAGCTCTGTAGCTCACTGGCTCTGTAGCTCACTGGCTCTGTAGAGCTCTGATTGTGTTACAAAATGCCTTTCTGGATATTATCAGTCGGTTCACGTCGTGTGTAAAACATGGTTTATGTACAATAAAAATATTTGTTTTAGCTTTAGTTTCACAAGTGTATGAAGAACTTGGTGTCCGATGCCCTACAAAATCATTATGTATACAAATGCTTCAAACAGCTAAGAATCCACCTCCCCAAAAATAATACTTTCTAACTGTTCCTCGTCAATGATTCAGAGGAAATGTATAGTGTGAAATGAGCTGATTCTAGTGTAGGCGTTTGAATGGAGATGAATGGGGATTGGGCACCAACTGCTTTGATCATACAGAGTCCTCAGTCTCGGTTTCGGTATCGCACTATCTTCCAGCTGACCCACACAGAGGTCTCGGGTCGCATACCAGCATGTCAATAATCAGTGAATCCATCGATTACATTCACCAAAGAGCATTTATGGCAGCAGGCGAGAGGCATTCGTTCCAAAAAGTATGTTATGGTTAAAGTGTATTTACAATCATGCTAGGTGTAGTTCAGTTGACACTTGAATCGCGAGTGCTTAAGCATCTAATCTGATTGCATCCGAGTCCATACTGTCCGTTGCAGGTCACTATAGTGCCCGCAGCTATGCTAGGCTCACAGGCAAAGTTACTTGAAAAATGTGGAGAGCCATGTATTAGACTAGTTATGTATAAGAGAACACTCCATACTGACGTTTACACAACTAATCGCCATGAAGCCAGTAACTTATATCAAACTAAACCAGAAGCATCTATATGTAGTATAATAAAAAGCCCAAAATTTTCTGCTCCGATAGTGAGATCATGTATAGTGAATATATACTTCAATCTCCGAATGTTCTGCAACCAAGGATAGAATATAAGAGCCACTTGAATGCAAATAAGCATAAGTACATCCACAGTTAGTTTGAATTAAAAACGCCTCACAGATTGGTTCCAACGAACAGATAGGTAAATTTCCACGTCTTTTTATAAGCAGCAGTGTCGGAGTATAAGAGTATTTGTCACAGTGGTCAAGGGTCAGGTCACAAGAGATCACCCACTCGGAAAATAAAAAAGTCATGCGACACATGTCTCTATCGCAATCTAGTTCTTTACTGAAGCTGCAGTTCCGGCGCAGCGGAATGTCCTCAATGAAATATATTACCCGAATATTTTGGTCGGCGTACAACATTGTAACACGCCACGAAACTGAGCAAGTAACCTCTGTGCACGTCCCCGCCACGCTCGCCTTAGCTCTCCAATTGTTAGGAGAGACTTAATTTTACTCTTCTTCAGCAATTCTCCTGACATTCCACTGAATCTATCGGTCTGCAGCAAATTGTAATTGTTGTGTAACAGTAGAGCCCACCATAATTTCTATGCAAAAATACTACTATTTATTGTATTCAAATTAAGTTGATTTATTCGTATATTCATTTATACCAAATGAAATGAAAAGTAATGTCACACAATTTAGTCCAGGCGAGTGCGTAGATTGAACTACCGACTCTATTCGGATCCTTGTTCGAGCTAAAATTGTTGCTCACATCAAGCACAAGCTCTAATCCCACTACATGAAAGCTTAGTATGAAAATTGTAGAGAGACCACATCGAGAATACCATTCAAGACTTCCTATTATAAACACCCATAATTTGATGTCATGCCGCTAGGGTGTGCAGTACAATGGCATGGCGAAAAGTGTAAGTCAGACGAGCGTGATCAACTGACCTGACAGTATCAGTCACATAGTTAATATACCACATAGAGAGATTCTACGCAATCTCGTATTGCATACTCAGTTTGCAGTTTCTCCGATAGCTATGTCCCATAGTTACGGCACCTAGTGGAAATCTCCACACCACCCCCCTCCACTGACGCGCGTGTTAAACTAGAAGCCACACCATACTATCATCACAAAATACACTTCGATTACCTGCCGCTCGACAACCTCAAAAATGATTTACGCTATAAGAACGTGCGGAGGCACCATTCAGAAGCACCAGAGTTTAAAAATATAGATAGTGCAGTGTAAGAGAATAGATAGAGATAAGGAACGATCCGCCCGGGTAATATGCACTATGTGTCCCACCGAATTCAGTACGTATATGATCACCGTATATAGTGGTTCGTTGACATAGTTAACTGCTAATAAACCAGCCGCACAATATCGATTATAGTTTATTTCTTTTCCCATATAGTGCCATTTACGCTGAGGTAGCAACGTGATATCACGTTAAAATATAACATATGTTATACCCTAATACATATATATATGTACGTATATATAATGTAATATAATTAGTAGTTTTACGTAGTATATCTATATTTTATTTTAGTATTAAGTATATATGTGTAATATATCACCCGGTATACATATATTAGCCCTGAGACCTGATGAATATGTAAGATGGTATATGAGTTATAGCGATATCTATATAATCATCCTATACGTATTTGGTGTAATACTATATTATATTGTATATATATATGTGAGACATACAGTATAAGTAGTGAGTAATATATAGTATATATAATAATAATATATGGATAATGATGGTAAGAACAGAAAACTCCTTTATACAAATTTTAAATATCATTAGACACTCCTTCTACACTCCTTTTTATTTGTATAAAAGGAGTTTTCTGTTCACCATCATATATCCAATTTGTCATGGATGCTATACATATATATATATATATACCATATATACAGGGTCCTAGCATTGGTTTAGAGCTGGGGTGCGGAGTGGAGTTTATGGCTACAAATAAGCATAGAGAGTGGAAAATTCAACAACAAAAATATACGTTCTATGCTTTATCAATAAATAATCACCCGCTCACCAGAATTAATTATTACCTACGCAAATTTGTACCCTGTTTCTCCCTCCACAGGCTGTCCAAATCATTCCATCCATAAATCAGTAACAGGGTTCCATTTATCCAACACAATGAGTGAAAAATTAACAGTAAAACTCGGGAAAAAAGAGTGGACGATAGGGAGTAATTTCCACCCATAACTTGCCAATCTTAGAACACTGACGTATTTTGACGTATAGTTACGTATAGACGTATAGGTGTCAATCGGTTACCAAAATTTTGGTTACCGAAAAAATTGTGTGACCGATTTGGTAATCGTCGGGTCAGGCGTTAAGCAATTTGGACACTTTTCGGTCAGCATTATTCTTAAACAGTCACTTTTCTGTCCACATGCTACATGCTTATTATATCAAAGCAAATTGATAAACAATGTTCCGCTAAGAAATTCAATTAATTAGTGTAAATTCTTGGTCTCGCGTTGTTGGCCACCTCCGACTATTTTTTGCGTGCACCAATGTTATTTTGATTCCTATTTTCACAATTATAATGTCCCTTTTGGAAACTGTACATGTGCGTTTGATGAATTATGATGTTAACAAAGCTTTTTTTGCCAGTGAGTACAAATAAGTATACTTTTAAAAATGGGTCAAATCTAGGACATTTTTCGCCTCAGCAAAAATCGGTCAATATTTGGACAACCAAAACGCCTCATGTTTGGTATTGAATTGGTTTTGGTCAGGACATTTTGGGAAAATGACATCACTAATAGTTACACGGATCCTAAGGGAGGCTCTAGATTTTATCCCTACGAGCTCTGCACCCAACAAAAGCATTGAGAAGAACAAGAGAACTTTGAGGGCACAGTCGAATTTTGCCAATGGATTCTTGAGCAGCGTTTCCCTGTGGATAGTCTCCGAATCTGAGGTCTTCTGCCTACTTCTTGTGTGTGTGGTGTGGTGGTGGTGGTGGTGGTGGTGGTGGTGGGGGGGGGGGGAACCTGAAAAAGAAAACGTCTTCAAGAAGAATCTTAAGACCAATAAACAGCTTAAGAGAGCCATGGGAGCTGCAGTGCAGACTGCAGATCATCCCCGCCAGCATGTGCTAGAAGGCAGTGTTGAGTCTGAGGAGTGAGGCAGAGGGCAGATAAGTGCCTTAACCGAAACGGAGTTATCCCGAACCCGAATATGTGCTGTAGCCTGTATATGGTATAAAGATGACGGTTTGTGTTTTGAATGCGCACCAAATAATCATCCATTAAATTCTGAGCAGTTCGGTGTGCTCAGCGAGTCAGGGGAAAACGCTTAACACGAGCCGGGGGGGCGTTTAGACACCCCACCTAAGGTTTTTCGAGGGTAGCGGAAAAACGGCGGAGCGCAGCGCCGCCGTTTTTGCCACAGCTGCTGGGGCATCAATAACTCACAAATCGTTAAATTATTATTGACCTCGGGTCATCTCAGGTCAGGTCACCAGGCCAGGTCATGTGACTCCACCTCCATAGTTTTTGGCCGATCGGTTTCGTATTTGCAGGATTTCATAAGGTCATAAGTAACTGCAATTTTTTATCTCGGATTTGATATATCGGTGACCTAAGGTCAGGTCAGTTTTTTAACTCCCCGAGATAAGTCAATGGGGGAAATATTCAAATGCTTCCTTTTCTGAGGATACGCATGATATCAGCCCGATTCATTCTGTAACATGTTATTATAGGCCATTCCTGAAGACCAATGTGCACTTTTAGTTCAGGGACCCTACAGGGTCATCCGTGGTCATCCGTGGTCATCACAGGAACACTTGTTTGTCAATAACTATCGATAAAATCAAGATAGAGAAGTGAAACCGGTGCCAATGTAAATGTCTCGTTGATACAAGTCTTCCCATGTGTATCACAACCTAATTGGGCCACTTGAGCTTGACCTGAGGTCAAATTCGTAGGTTGACCTAACCTGGTAATCATTAGTATTATTCAAAGCGCCTCGACGAGACAAACGCAATGGCGTCAACATTATTGCCTGATATTTATTAGGCAAAACAATACTTGTGAAAACAGCTTTGGCAAAAACATGATAAATATTGGAAAAATTCGTAGAAAATAGAGTTTTGAAAGAAATTGCAAACAAAAAAACGGAAAAGATATAAAATGACAATGTCTTTAAGACGGCAATCTCAGATTAAAAAAAATACCCCCACCACAACAAAAAAATCACTACACATCACAAAATTTCAAAGATGTTACAAAACCGGAATATGCGAGAGAACTTAGTATGGACAATACTCAAACAAAATGTCAAAGCAATATCTCTATTTTTGACTGAGTGATGGCTCCCTAAGTGTAAGAAACTTATGACGTATTTTTTACATTTCACTTTTTTGACTTTTGTTAACCAGATACAAACAAATAAATACATTTTTTGCATTTCTGAGAAAAAAACAGTATAGAAAATGCCCTTTTGTTTACATTTATCAATTTATAATTGTGATGTCTTCTGACAGAGCAAAAACGCTATTCTGGACGTGGTCGAGTCGAGGTCATTCACTCGAACTGGAAGGTCACCTGTTGACCAGAAATATAAAAATTATATCACATTAGATTCCTCATACGACAGGCAACATACTGGTTCTTACCGCGTTGCTCTATGTTGCTTGGTTTGGAAGTTAACAGGGGGTCGTTTTAGGACCCCCGTAGGGCGAAGGTGAGAAAGGCTCCCGTAGGGCGAGGGTCAATGACGCCTGGAGCCTAACAATTGCCCGAGCTTAGATTTGAGGACATGTTGGCGATTGCATTTTTCAAGAGCATTCGAATACTTTAAAACCGTTTGTTCATACTCGAAACTACATAACTTTTCGTACTTATAATACGTATAACGAAAAAAATGAATGACGAACAGGAAAGAAAGACAGACAGACAGACAGACATTCTTTAAATAGCAAGTTAGATTGACACGTAGGTACCATGTTAGTATAAAAACATGGGAAAACTCAGGCTGTGGCAAGGACCACCATTAAGTTTATCTGGAGCAGTGACAGAAGTCAGTTGTTGGTAGGTATATAGCACCCAATCAAAACATTGATGACAAAATATGAACAATTGTATCACAAAGATCGCATTGTCTGCTTCAAGCATGTCCATAATTGGAAAAGAGTTGTAAATGTATATTATAAGTGGACACTCTAGCAACCATTGCAACACATGGCTGGTCTTGGTGTGTGATAAGGTGAAGTAGGGCAAACTGCCATAACCCCAGACATGTCTTGACCTCAGACTTGCCATGCTATCAGAATGTAAACAATACACACACTAAAACACATTGAGTCAGGATCATCTGCATTCTGATACATGCAAAAAGTATAAGGTTAGGATGTTTCCAAAGACTGCACTTTTACCCAACATGAACTGAAAGTCTTTATCTTGTGAAGACTTTGTTAAACATACAAACAAGCATAGTAGGTAGCTTCAGAGCAAAGAAAAGTTTGTAATAAACATACTGCGAGCTGAGCAAACCACACTGTTAAATCCACAACATGGGGCCCGTTCCCATGGCACCTTTAACCTCCTCCAAGTTGCTCTTACTTGCTATAGTTGTATCATATTGCACAGACTGGAGCAAGTTGGAGGAGGTTAGAGTGGCCATGGGAACAGACCCATAGAGGAGACATGCAGCAAGTATCACATGAACACAAGCAGAGTGGAAGCATGCAGAAGCAACAACAAACCACACTACCCAAGGGAACTCCATACTCTTCAAAAGATACAGCATTCCATGCTATTAGTGGTGTACAGGGTAAATGACCATTACAATGAACAATAAACCAGACTTGTCATGCCATTCCTAAAGTATCGGTGTGTGGTCATGATTGTCCATAGGGTCAACTGCAGTAACCCTGGACATGTCTTATCCTCAGACTTTTCAAGCTATCAGAATGTTAACAGTGCATTGGTGCCTATTGTCTGCATTCTGATAGCACAAAAAGTATAAGGTTCAGACATGTCCAAAGATTAGACTTTTATATCCTAGCCATGGGTGGATCCAGAGACGGAGGGGGCACAGGGCCATGGAACCCCCAAAACACCTGAAATTGGTGCAAATTTGACACATTTCCTGATATTATAGAAAATATAAGCAACTTATACTAAGGAAAGTATGTTTACAAAAATCTTTGACACATATTGCATAAGCAAGCAAAATCCAATAGTTATCATAATTGTGCGAGACTTTTTGGGATTTACCCCACCCCCAAACTGGCCAAAACCATCCGTTACGGATCTGCCCTGATCCCAGCACCAATAACATAAAGGGTACCTACCTACAGCATTTTGTGGTGTATCATGATGATACTAATTTACTGCATCATGTGTCCAAAAGCAACTATAGGATTAACAACTGTAATAGCATAGGTATGCAGCATAACACCATTTGTATGCTATTCATGAACTAGATTATACTGACACACTTAACAATATCAATAGTATTGTGATGTTCCTTCTCCCATCTTCCTGACAAGCTATGGCAGGTAGATCCAGTATATTGTTGATAAGTAATCAAGCCACATGTACCTGCAGACAAGCAGGCGGTCAGGACAGGACATGCAGATGGGACATGCACAACATGCAGAGAAGTCTTGCAGGACATGCAATGATGCAGACAAGACATGCAACATGCAGGACAAGTAGATGGGACATGCAGGACATACAGATATGTATACCATTACATATGACCATTACATATATACCATTACATATGACCTAGACAACTGTAACAGCATGATAAATTGTGTTAGAATGCATCTGTATCAGTATGGCGGCCAGAGGCATAACTTTTAGAATATCATTGGGGTTGCACTTAGTTGTTAAGAGCCCATTTATACCACATCTTGCCATAGGCGTAGTGTTAAATTCCAAAATTATTTTGGTTGTAGCTAAAACCCCCCTTTGCATTAAAGTTACACCCATGATTGCGGCTATTTACCCTGCACCACCAATAGTGTGAAGTCTGGTATCATATGAATGGTATTGTGGAATGGCCAATGTTATGGAAGTTAATCCTTACCATATTTATATATCTACTGTCTAGCATGTGCTTACCCCCTGGTTGTTCCTTTCGAAGATGTAGTCCGCTCCAGAATCTAGTCCTCTTTCAAAAAAGAAAGCCGCTGCAACGACACCCAGAGCAAAGGTGGAAGTTCTCCGGAAAAAGTTGTTGTATAAGGTGCTGGTGATGGACATTTTCACGGAACTTGGGCTAATTTGCACTTTATATAACAACCCACACCACCAGCCGCCGTAGAGAGTTTCCGCCAGTCAAGTTTGTGGTAAAGAACGGAGTTGTGTAATAGAAATATCTGAAGATCCTGCGTCAAGTTCTCGTCGCTGTTGCGCAGAGAAAAGGAACAAGCAAAAATAGTGACGGAAAATTGTGAGATATAGTGATGGTCACCTAAATACTCGAATGATTAGCATTACTTGAGTACCTATATTCCTACGAAATGTGTGATATCAGGTATAATCAGGGGCCGGGGCGGATCCAGGGGGTGGTTACAGGGGCCGCGGCCCTCCCCCAAGATTACTTTACCCTCCCCCGCCAGAACGCCAAAAGGGCGCCCCAAGGGCTGCCGTCGCCGCCGCCGGGCGCCGCCAGGACCGGCGATGAAAAGTCCGTACAGGGGCGCAGCCAGGGGGCAAATTTCCTCTCGTGCGCAAGGGCGGCGCCAAAGGGGAGACGAGGGACGCGTCCCCCAACATTCTCGGATTTTAACATTATGTCTATGGACGTTGCATGGAAAGAATCGACTTCAAAATGCCTCCGTCCCCCCTACTTTCGGAAGGTGACGCCGCCCTTGCTCGTGCGTTTGGAGCAAATGCCCCCCCCCCTCGTAGCTCAGAGGGGCCATGTCTCGGGTCTGAAAGGGGCCCATCGTGGATTCAGAAAGAGCACATTTTAGGCCTGATAAAACCAAGGCGAATCGATCGATCAGGTCAGGGCCCACCTTAAGTCCGGAGGGGATCCATTTTGGGCTCAGAAAGGGCCCGTCTCTTGTCTGGAAAGGGCCCATATTAGGCTGTGAATGGTATGCAGTGCAGGGGCCCTCTGTTAGCCTGAGGGGACCTCTGCCGGTCTGAAGAGGCCCTCAGTCGGCTTGAGGGGCCCTCGCTCGACCTGAGGGCAGGGCCTCCTGTAAGGAATTTTCACTGGGGGGGGCACGCAGATTTTCAATGATGGGCAGCGACAAGTGAAAAATG